>APFE030547321.1:0-42212 GCA_000404065.3 Pinus taeda
TTCCACTTCCTTAATGTGACTTAGGAGGTCAAGTCATATCATAGTGACCTCTCATCACATGTTTACCCCGGCTGGCTAGTTGCTTGGGTAGATGTGGGCAGAGGGTGTTACAAGGCTTTTGGCATTCATCATCAAGTGTGGAAGAATGAGAGCTTGGCACCTTAACATCAACTATCTCCATCTCAAATTCTTGAAGAAGACTAACTTCCAATTCAAGTTCTTGCTCAGAATATTGCAACTTTTGAATGACCTCCTCCTTCTCAATCAGTTGCTGAGACAAGGCATCATAATCTTGTTTGAAAAAATGATATTGCTCCAACATTTTTCTTTTAAACAATTAATATTCATAACATGCTAAACTTTTTTCTCTTCTAGTTGCTTCCTCAAATTTTCTATTCTTGAGTCAGAAAAAGTCTCAACTTCCTCCTCCAATTCATCAAGGAGGTCCATCTTTTCTTGAAGATCATCTACAAGCATTTGGAAATATTTTCCTATGGTTGAATCTAGATGGTCAACCTTCTTGATTTTTTGAGCGAATGAAGTTTGCAACCTATTTTTAAGAGTTTCATTCTCTCCTTGCAAAAGGGCTACGACTGACTGGAATTGAATATCCTCTTCATGAAGTACATTTGGTGCCTTCTTCTCATGAAGATCCTGAAATATTTTACCCATCTTGATAACAAAAGTTGGCAAATGTGTTTTCACTAGCCACAAAAATTACTATAAAAAAAAGTTGATGATGACAACAACAACTACTTTACACTTCAAAGCATGCTACAAATCATATCAATTCAACAACATTTGTACCACTGGCCAACAAGAAAGGATTTCATAACTAGCATCCATCAAGATACCAAATACATCAACCAAATGGATATATGGCTATTCTCCATTCAGCATCATTTTCATAGAAAACAATGCATGGAAATTTCAGGATTTAACATCTTGTTTTAAAGAATTTGTGCCCAAAAAAAAAATCCTTCTTTTAAAATCCCTTTATGGAAAAAGGACCCGTAGTGCAAACAACTAATAAAAAAAAATGTGTTTTTATTGGGCCTAAGAGAGGTGAGAGGCAAATAAAACCCAATTGTAATCTCCCCAATAACATAGGCAAATTAACACCCCAACGATAATCCCCATGCGTATGCCTCTTTTGTATTCGTTTGCATGACACTTATGAGAATTTGTTATAATAGTCATTGCTTTGTAACAAACAAATGCAGGCGTTTGTTCCCACAAATACAAGTATGCATATCCACTTGTCTTGGATTGAAATTCAAATATGTTTCCCTTATGCCTAATTGTTGATCAGCCTGGAGGCAGTGAAGGGAAAATTCAGATTGCAACAAAAAAGCTGGAGTCGGCATATCTGTAGAGGGTGAGCTCGAGATCAAAACCATGATCCACTATTAGACCAATTCATGATGGCATATTGCTGACATTTTCAAACTAGATCAACGGTATAACCCAAAGCTCTTCTCTCTCAAAACATGAGCTTTAGATATTATACCATTTAGTTATCTCGTATGGATTCTAGAGATTCAGGGAGACGTGCACCCTTCTCCCCAGCTGAGAGAGTTGTACATGAGACTTAAACTATAACAAAAATATTAGCATGTCGTTGAAGTATCTGTTGCACATGCAGATGCTCAACTGCCAAAAGAGTAAAGATCAACCCACTAGAAAAGCCGATTCCAAGTAATCTAACTCCGGATTTGGTCCCAATTGAATTTGAGCATCAATGATGAAAGGTTTTGATCCCCTCTATGATTTACTAGAGTGATACTTCACAAATATGATTATAGTGGATGAATCCCATTGATACTGTGATCTCAATACAACGATCAAATATTAGTGATCACTACAAAAAATAATATAAAATTCGGTGCCAATATGAATCTTGAAACCCTGACTATGAAGAAGCCATGGGTATCAAACTTAGATCTGACCCGATCTATGTACACTCGATCACAGAGACCCCATTCAGGGCATGAAAAAATTAGGAAACTCCAAAAATGAATTCAGTAGGGCAAGAATCACCCACTCTGATACCATGTAAGAGTATTTTATTAATCACAATATCATGTAAAAGTACATAGAATACCTCCATTATACATCAATGAAGGAGGTTTAGTGTTAGTTAAGGGTAACTATGACAACTGGACAGATGCAAGTCCCTATTGAGCTTACAACTCACCATACTTAGCTCATAAGGAAATGAGGCATTGGAAAATCCATTTCTAACAAAACTAGTGACAATTTATATTTTGTTGTCTCTCTAGATCTAAAATAATATTGGAAACCAAGAGTCCGCGACTGCTTTGGACCCCCAAGTGTTTTGAGATTTAGTTATTTTGGAAGAGTTTTCTCACCAGGTTCCTGACCCTAGCTACACCAAGGAAAGAAGGGAATTTTTCCTCAAGTCCATAACTTTACATTAGAAGATGAGGACTTTGCTTGATAGGGTCTTAAAAGACACACATGGGATATACGATATCTTTTCTTCTGTGGAAGACATTAAACTAGTTCAAAGGAATCAATGCTTTTACTTGGAATGACTGGATGCAAGGCTTGAACATCTGGAAATCCATTTGCAATGTTAATCTAACCTCCTTGCTCCCAAAACACTCGCCCTTGTTACTTATTCTTACTCTTAAATGGGTGGAATGCTTAGTGACAATTTTTTGTATTACAATTATGTTATAGTTAGACTTGTTTTAATGAATTATGTTGGTGGTTAAAAATATCTAGTTTCCCTTGAGACAAATTAAAAACACCTATAGAGTTCCATAATTAAGTTATGACTAATTAAATAATTTACTATATTTTCATACTATTATATATATATATATAAACTAAAATTGTTTTCTTTTGCAATTAGAAACTATAACCTGATATGAAAAGTAGACTCACATTAATTCACTATAACCGGATATGAAGAGTAAACTCACATTAACTGTTATATATACCTAATAAGTATTATATGAACTATGGAATAATGATGGGTAACTTACCATCAAATTTATTTCATGGATTTGTAAATATCCATTCACAATTTTCTTAAAATTATCGAAATTTTGGCATACATGTCATTGTTTAGTGGAATAAATGACATCAAGGATGACGAGAGGTTAAGCATTCAATTATATCTCTGTATTTAACATTATTCATAGAAAACAATTAACCCTTTTCATAGCATATAATTTATTTTTCAATGTTAAATTTTGATAGAGAACTAGCAACCTCCCCAGATATATGCGACAATTCATAAGCCACATATATCATGGACTCGTAATGGACAAGGTGTGGCCTGATCAGAGGTGATCACAAGAATTGGCATGGGTATATTTGGATATGGTCTTTATTCAGTTTTCCCGTGTTTTGTTATTTTGTACTTTGTCACAATTTAAAGAAGCAATCAAATATGTTGTAATCATTTTGGGTAGCAGAGCCATCGCACAACGAGACAGCTAGTCAATCAGACAGCTGGAGCTCGGCTAAGATATTTTGTAAATATTGTTCAAAGATTCCCCTCTCCTTATAAATAGATGGAAGAAACACTTAAACGAGGTTCCCAATTTCTGCATTCTAAAGGCCCGAATTTTTCTTTTGCAAGTTTTGAGGTTTGTTTGTAGAGAGAGTGTTTCCACTTTCGTTCAATTTGCTTGTTCATAAGGTGCTCAGGCATATACAATTGTTAAATGTAATGGACTAGTGATTTGGACTCCATATTCAAAGATTAATGAAACAATTTGGTTGATTCCAATCTGAGCAATGCACATTATGTTTTTCCCTTTGTTTATCATTTCATGTATGTCTTTCCTCTTCTAAAATTATGTTATGAAGCAGGCAGTTTCACTCTCTCATGGGTTTATGTATGCTGCTAAGTAGTGAGAAGTACCTGTGTAAACACATTTACTTGTTTTATTTGATAGTCTGCAGTGCTTGTGTAATCATGGATTTACTTGTGTTATTTGATATCCTACAATACATGTATGCAAGCACATATTTACTTATGCTAATTGGTGACAAATGTATTCATGAGGCATAGAGGTTGAGACCTTAATTCGTGCTCCACTTTTTCTGCATTTTCACCTCCTCACCCTTCCATATTTCTGCTAGATTGTTGCTTATGATTTTGTGTTATGTCCAGTCCTCTGCATTGATTTCGCTCCCTTTCCTTCCTCATATTCATCTATACTACAATAACAATGTTAAACTGTGTATTTTTGTGTGTTAGCCACCAAAACCAACACATTTCTCTTTGAGATTAGTCATATCTACTAGTGTTTATTTCAATCTATGTGCTTGCTTTAATTTACCTTGGTTAAGGGCTATTGAACCAATTATGTGACATATGGAGTGCATCAGAAAGCCTTTAGATAATATTCAAAATCACTCATCTCAGATGCCCTAGGCACTGGCCTCCTATGAACCCAGAGATTGTCTCTAAGAGGCTTCTATATCTTCTGAAAGCAATTGTGTGACAGGCAATAGAAAAAACTAAAACATCTTTCTGGCGCTGTTGTTGGGGAATGACAAAAATTATTTTTTCTGTGGGTACGAAAATTTTTACATTCCCTCTGTCGGGTGAGCAAAGGAGGTGTGGGTTGAAGATCTCTCACCTTGGCGACTCCATTGTTTTAATCTTATTATAAACATATTTCTTTGGGCTACAACAATATATATCAATTCCAATCCCAACTAGAAGGATCATAGATGAGATTAAAAGAGTTGAGCATCAAATATCAATTTGGGGGCAGTGAGGCATGCCTATTTTAGTTGTTGACTTCCAAGAGAACAATGACATAAGGTCTAGTACTCAGATGTTGGGCCAGTATCATTCGAAGGTTGCCCTCACTTGGGTGGATTGAGCCTTATGCCTAAGCAGGAGTTGTATATAAATAAGCTCACTATGTGAGTATTTAATTTCCAATTTTTAGAGTTTGTAATTTTTCATTTTAGTTTTTTGAGGAAAGGACTCCCAACAAATAAAGTTCCATGGAGATTTTTTGGTTTTATAGGTTCGATATATTTTTGACTCCATTCCCAACGGTGAAGGCTACTAGTTTGTAGGTTCTCACACCTTGCCAGCAAGGCATTGTCCCCAATTGGAGCCAATGTTGTCACTTACTACAAAATGTGTTTCCGACTCTCCAAAGAGTAAATGAGAAGAGAAGTTTGCAATCATTTTCCAAGCAACAGAAGGAATCAAAGCCTAAATCAGACCCTCTCCATTAGAAAGTGCTCTGAACAAGCTTTCCAATGATATTTGGAAGTCCAAAAATGGACTCTTGGATCAAAATATATGGTCTATTGAAGTTCAAGGATTGAAGCCTTAGGAAGGAATACTAGAGGTTAGATATATCGGAGATCGCATATCAAAGGTCCAAAGATACCGGTGATTGCAATATCATAGCATCAACCATATCGGTGATGGAAACATGGAATCGATATGGAATTGCTCCAATAAGGAAGTATATGGATTTAAAAAATGCATGAATCGGTAGCTACAAGATTGAATGTAGGAACATAGGAGTTGGTCTCAAGTGTAACAGTGATTGTCAAAGATCTTTGGGTCAAGGCAACAAGGACCACAGTCTGCAAGAAAGAGTGTTGGGTCTACCTTGAGGTGATACAAGCCATCTTTGTGCTCTGACGCACATCTTTAGTGAGATAAATGGAGGTATAGGACTCAGGAAGCAGTGTGCAGGTCACCTGAGAATTAGTTTCTCAACATGGAGCTCCACGGAGTAATGGAATGAAAGACTATGAGGTCAATCTCTATTTCTGCACGGTGACAAGAAACCGAGAGTTAGTTGCTCCTTTCTCCAGAAAGTGGGGAATTCAACAAGTTAAGGCACATATGAGAGGTGAACCTGCCGAGTAACAAAGGAGGAACATCATGGAAAAGGTGTGGCATGATCAGAGGCGAACAAAGGAATTGCATGGAGATATTTTTCTATAATCAATATTTAGTTTTCCCATGTTTTGTTATTTTGTACTTTGTTGCATTTTAAAGAAGCAATCAAATCTGTTGTAAAAATTTTGGACAACAGAGCCATCGCAAGCTGAGACAGCTAGTCGATCAGACAACTGGAGCTCAGCTGAGATATTTTGTAATTGTTGTTCAAATCTTCCTCTCTCCTTATAAATAGAAGGAAAAAACACTTAAATGAGGTTCCCAATTTCTACATTCTAGAGGCCCGAATTCTACTTTGACAAGTTCTGAGCTCTGTTTGTAGAGAGAGTGGTTCCACTTTGGTTCAATTTGCTTTTTCATGAGGTGCTCGGGCATATACAATTGTTAAAAGTAATGCACTGGTGATTTGGACTCCATCTTCAAAGATTAATGAAACAGTTTGGTTGATTTTAATCGAAGCAATGGACACTATGTTTTCCCCTTTGTATATCATTTCATATATGTCTTTCCTCTTCTGAAATTGTGTTATGGAACTACTAGTTTCACTCTCTCATGGTTGTATATATGCCGCTAAGTAGTGAGAAGCGCCTATGTAAACATGTATTTACTTGTGTTATTTGATAGCCTGTTGTACCTATGTAATCAAAAGATTTACTTGTGTTATTTGATAGCCTACAATACCTGTATGTAAGCACCAATTTACTTATGCTAATTGGTGACAAATGTATTCATGAGACATATAGGTTGAGACCTTAATTCACGCTCCACTTTTTCTACATTTTCAACTCCTCACTCTTCCATATTTCTACTAAAGAATATTGCTTAGGATCTTGTGTTATGTCCAATCCTCTGCATCGATTTCCGTCCTTTGCTTCCTCCTATTCACCTATACTATAATAACAATGTTAAATTGTGTATTGTTGTGTGTCAGCCACTAGAACCAATGCATTTCTCCTTGAGATTACCCATATCTACCAGTGTTTTTTTCGATCTATGTGTTCGCTTGAGTTTACCTTAGCGAAGGGCTATTGAACCTATTTCATGACATATGGAGTGCAACATAAAACCTTTAGATAATCTTCAAAAACCCTCATCTCAGATGCCCTAGGACTAATCTCCTATCAACCCAAAGAATGTCTCTAAGAGGCTTCTATATCTACTCAAAAAAATTATATGACAAAAGATATAAAAAGCTACAACAAATTCTATGGCTAGTTATATTTTAACATTCCCAAATTAGTTTATTAGTTTCTAAAGTCTTTAAATGTAAAATATTTATTTGTAAAATATTTATTAGTTTAGCCTAAGCTAAAATATTTATGGGCTCATTAAAGGTGTGATTACTCTAAAATTCTAATGTTGTACACAAGCAAACCCAACCAAGATCTATTAAATTGAATCACTAAAATAGAGCTATAAATGTACAATAATATCTTTTCGTGCTTTTCGACTTGACCATACATGGTTTTATCTATCCAAATCGCGGTTACTGGGCCTCGAATTCGATGTTCTATGGAAGCTCTTTTTTTTTCCAATTTTTTATTTTTATTTTTATTTTTTTCACTGATTATAGTTAAAAAAAATTGCAAGGTCATAAAATTGTTTATTTGACATATCAAGCATTTAAGTTATTAGCCACACATTTACTAGTGGAGGAGGCCAATCTTCACTATCTCAAATCTAAAGATTTACAAAATTCTTTTCAGAGTTTATTCTATAATTGTGGCGATTGGATTTTTTACTTATTAGGAATATTCTATAATCGTGATTGGTTATTTACTTATTATGAATATTTTTCTTCATTTCTAGAGATAAAATCATAAAAACTTATATCAAAACAAATTGTTAACTTATAAAAACCTATATTAAAACAAATTGTTATTGCCATTTCAATAATGAATTTTTTTCCATTTACAATGATTAATTTTTGGCCAGGATGTATCTCTGCTGTTTAAATAATTGAAAATATTGAATTTTCACTTTTGTTTTAAAGATAAATTAATGTTAACCTAAATTCAATGATATAATGATCTAAAAAATTATCTTATTATCACTATAAATCATAGTTACCCAGTTGGAGTTTGAATTCGAATTCGAATACGAATTCAATTCGATACAAAAAAATAAAAAACATGGACTCTCTAAAATTCAATACTGAAAAAATTCGCCAATATACATCTTACACTATTCGCCAATATACATCGTACACCATTATAATAACATTTTTTCTTAAATTTTGAATAATCTAAATTAACAATTTAATTATATTATAGAAGTTGCAAATAAAATTAGACATTGAAATTAGTAGAAACAATTATTCTTCAATGGAAGTGAATGAGATATTGAAATTAGTAGAAACAACTCCTCTTCAATAGAAGTGAATAAGATACAATGGGGAGAACAAACTCTTTAACATTAAAAAAAGGAACCTTTAAAATTGTAAGTTGGTCAATCAAAAGATAGTAACTAATGTTGTAGTTTTTAATGATAAATATTTAGGGAATTTTTTAATTACTAAAGTAAAATATAAATAAAAAAATCATCAAATTAGAACTATCAAGAATCATCAAATTAGAATTCTTGCTTTTTTCCTAATTGTTCAAATAGAAGTGAATAAGATATTGGAATTAGTAGAAACAATTCCTCTTGGTCAATCAAAAGATAGTAACTAATGCCGTAATTTTTAATGATCAATATTTAAACAATTTCCTAATTACTAACTGAATAAAATATAGATAAAAAATCATTAAATTAGAACTATCAAGAATCATCAAATTAGAAATATCTTGTTATTTTCCTAATTGTACCAAAAGATAGTATCTAATGCTTTAATTTTTAATGACGAATATTTAGTCAATTTCCTAATTACTAACGGAATAAAATATAGATAAAAAATCATTAAATTAGAATTATCAAGAATCATCAAATTAGAACTATCTCGCTGTTTTCCTAATTGTTTAAAAGATTTAAAAACCATATATTTTCTTTACAAATTTCCTAAAAGGAAAAAACTAAATTACAACCAATTTAAAAAATTAAATTACAACCAATTTTATTATGAATAAATAGTTCCAATTACATTACTCACTCATCAAAGAATTATAAAAAAGAGATTAAAATTATAAAAAGAGAAAAAAATATTTTATTGTAAAAAAAAAGAAAAAAACACAAAAAAATTATTTTATTGTTAAAATAAAGATTTAATATAAAAACCATTTATTTAATTTTTATACATACTTTTAGGGAATTTTTTATTTTTAATATAAAAATTAAACAAACATTAAAAAAACAATGTAAAAATTAATAACAAGTCAAATTTACTAACACATCAAAATAATTTTGATATAAATAGAACTCTGAATTTTTTAATCATTAATCACAACAGTATTGCAGAACAAACAGGGAAAATTAAGTTTTTAACAGCTCATTAGTTTTAAACATCTATATAAACGGAGAATTACGTTCAACCGTTCAATATCTACAACTACATGATTAAACTAAGGCACAGAAAATGGAAAATGGAGTAAATTTTAAAAATAAATTTGGGAGACTGATGTGTCCGAATGGAATTTCAGCGTATTAATGGCCGAATCGGACAGAATTGCCGAATTTTCGAATTCTTCAGTCCAATTTGGCCGAATTTGGTAACTATGGTCTCATGAGACACTATCTCAGTCAATAGTCTTTACCATATTTAGTAATGTCATATGATACACTATCTCAATCTTACTATTTTGTTTCATTTTTTGAACTACGGAATATTCATGCATGATGCACCATCTGTGTAACACAGTTTGTTATCCCTTTTTCGCAGAACGCAGAATATTTGGGAGACAACGACGTCCCTAAGACAGGGCCGGCGTTGATCGTGGGAATTTATTTTGGATTTTGCTTCGTTCAATTCAATTCGCAGACAAGGACGGCCCGATCGCCGAAACGCCAGAGCCCTAACCCAGTCCCGTTTTTGTGGAATGAGCCCTAACTGCATCGACTACTTACGGGTCAACTACGTTATATTATATTCCACATCGTCAGTCGCAGCTTTCGAACGTCAGGACTTGACAATGCTCATTTTATTGTCGAACGTAACAATTATGTTTTATTCATGAACTTGCCTGAATTAATAGATGGACAGTTCATTTTGGGAATTTATTTTTTAATCAGAATTTAGTGTTTTAGAATTTATTCATTTAATTTGAATTTGAGTTTTTTTTGGTGTGATTATGTGAGTTTTAAGGAGTGACACTCTTGATAGGTGGTTTGATGGTATTTAAGTGATAAAAAATTATTTGAATATTGTATCTGGTTTCAATCACACTAAATTGAATGGGTGTAATAGTTAAGAGCGTGTATTTCTTTTTAAAAGATCACAGATTCAAACTTAAAATGATAAAGTATAATTTTGTGGACTTATTTTTTCTTTTTACCTTAATAATAATATTTTTTAATAAAATTATAATTTTAAATATATAAATAAACTTAATACTCTATAAAATTATTTCCTATTCATATTTCAAATTTCAGATTTGTAATTGTAATAAATTTCTTGAAACTTTTCATAGAACTTTTTAACAAATTTTAGAAAAATTCCCAGAAACGAATCTATGGACTTATTAAGGATCATTCAGACACCATATTCTAGAAATTTCCCGGAGCCTATCTAGCCCCATCGTATCCATTCAATTAATCATACATGAATCCTTGACTTTTCATAGCAATTATTAACAAAATTTACAAAATTTACCAGAAATGAACCTGTGAACTTATTAAGGAATCATTCAGATACCATATTCCAGGAATCGTATTCGTTCACTTAGTCATACCATGAATCCTTGACCTTTGCTGCACCACTGCTTTTTCTATCACTAACGTCGACAACTAAGTTTTGACCAAATCAATTCATGCTCACCATAACCATGATTGATCTTTTCAGGGGTCTATATAAAGAGGCTCAGAGTGGTAACGCAATATAAATCAATCTGGTGTTGCGTTCGATAACAATATCAATCAATCCAGAGCGGTTGCTGGGTGTAGTAATGGCCTCCATGGAGATACGCAAACTTCTGGCTATTGTTCTTTTGCTGCATAATCTGCTTCCTATCGCTATGGGTACGGAAGCGCTTTTGGAATCCAGAATTGCTTAAACTTGTTTTGTTTATGAAAATTATTAGGCATAACATAACATTCTTCTATTTGTGTGCATCTGTGTGCAGGAGCGAACGACCATATCTTGAGGGAATACATAGGCGCCTACAGCAACGGCGTGAAATTTTCAGATGTGCCAATCAATCCGGCGGTGGAGGTCCACTTCCTTCTCTCATTCGCCATCGATTATACGACCGGATCCGCTTCCCCTTCTCCCACAAACGGAAAGTTCAACATCTTCTGGGACACCAACAGCCTGACTCCCAATGTCACGCCCCCGACCCTACGGTAGTCTTCCAACCGTGCCGGCGAGGTGCGGCACCACCCCACTTTTTCTTTTTAACAATACTTAAATGTGAGGACTATGCCTAATTCACAACCGATACTTAGTTTGTTTTTCGCAACCAAGTAAAATGCATTAAACCTTTATATCAATGATCACCCATACTTAATCATTATCCACAGCAATATAAAACAGCAATTGCACGATATAAAGGGAAGGGGCAACTCCCGAACAGTCTGCCCAACAATATATATTATATCATAATTTCAATAGTACAATGAGCTAGTGTGCTTGCAAGATCAAGCCAACACTTAGCCAAATTTATACATACAAGGCAACCTGCCTCCAATAGAGAATCTGCACCTTTTATACGTGAGCAGGTGCCACACACGGCCACCAAGACACTCATATATTTCTGCACAATTCTGCACGTTCAACCCTTCACAACTCGTTCACCTCAACCACAAACCAAGAGATGATTTTCTGTGCAATTCACCAAGTGCACATGAGCTATGTGCTCATGCTGTGCTTCCTCCCTTTGTGCGTAGAGCAAGAGAAGTGATTGTCGAATTGATGTCCAAATGCCAAGTCTTATACGTATATATATATGGAGTGTAACGTGTGAGTGGGGTGGGCGAAGCCCCTCGGCCGACGCCCCAACCTTGCACACACAACCCCTCATCGTGCCCACACACAGGTCGACTTCTCCACGTTTAACGCCATCCCAAGTCGGCGTATAAACATGCTGTCACGCATAACACTTGTCGCATATGTCGCTGTTCGTCGCTTACTTATTTCGCTGTCCGCCAGCACCGCAGGTCGCCCCGCGTGCACGCTGCCCGTGCGCGCCCGCCCGTGTGCGCCTTCGTGCGCCTTCGCCATTGCCGCCCACCCGGTCGCCATGGTGCAGCGCCGCCTACGCGCGCCTGCCCGGTCGCCAATCCATCGTGCACGCTGCCCGGTCGTGCACTCCGCCCGGTCATCTACCCATCGTGTGCGCCAGCCTACGCGCGCTCGCTCGATCGCCAATCCACCGTGCGCGCCCTCCCAAGTCACCCGGCGCATGCCCGAGGCGCCTCATCACGTCGTGCGCCCGTCGCACCGTTGCCAAATCTCCTAGGGCGGTACATCCCCCTCCACCTGAAGTCGTTGTCGTCCTCGACAACATCCCAACTCCAAGCATCCACCATGATGTCGACTCCCCTCACATACGGCAAACATCCCTGCAACATATGTAGGCCTCCATCTCCACCATGTCTCATCCAAGTGACTAACTGTCACCATGATACTCCATACCAAGGTATGTCATCGATGTCCATGACCATCGACCAACTACCACAATGTCACCATGCTGCTCTCCATCATGAAAGGTTGATCCTTTCAACACCAAGCTACACGTCCACTGCAACAATGTCCTCCATCATGTCATCAACTATCAAGTGTCAAGTCAAGTGCTTCAAGAGAACACTCCATCATCAAGTCAAGTGCCTCAAGAAAACACCTTCCTCCATCATGTGTCCAATGTGCTCATCTGTTATGAGACCTCATCAACACAATAGCTCCATGTGTTCCAAGTGCTCAGCTGCCATGATACTCCTCCTAATGTCAACACATCTCAGTACACTTCGCGACCCCATGTCTGAACTGGTCAGGTGATCAGTCCAACCATCACGCTCAAACAATGAGAGTGAACATCCCCATGTCATCATCAGTTGTTTCCCAAAACATCTGCCACATCCTGAACTCCATCAGAATAATCCATGCTCAGGTCCATGAAGTAATCTCCATCCATCTGCAACATGTCATGATGCTTGATGCCAAGCCATCCCTGCACCATCATAACCTGCTCAACTGCTTAGGGGCTCACTGCCATGAGCAGCTAACAATGAGCCCCATCTTCTTGTCTCTCTAAGAAGATGTATAGGGGTGAGAGCTTGTAGGCTCCCCCTCACTAATCAATTCGATCCACCTATCAGGATCTTCAACCTCCAATCTCTGTAAGTAAGTAACCCGGTCCTCACTTGGTCTCATATATGGTTCATCCTCCTCATCCTCAATCACCTCTAGCCTTCTTGTCAAGTCCAAGATGCTATCTGAAAGTGACTTGATAACCAAGGATTGTTCGGTAAGCTTTGTCTCTGCCTTGGACAAACACTTACATACATCATCCATGCCTTCATCACTCCTCACCTGCATTGTTGCCACTTCATGATTCGGCCTAGTGACCCCAAAGGTAGGAACACCTATGGGTACATCTTCCCTTCCATCATAGATGTACAACTTCTTCAAGTGTGGAACGATCATCGCATCATATTGCTTCATAAATTCCATCCCAAGTACGGCCTCATAGTCATCAATCCTCACAATGGTGAAGTCCACCTTCCCGGTCCAATCACCAAGTGTAGTGTCCACTTGTTCAGCCACACCAAGAACTTCATTCGGAGGAGAGTTCACCGTCTTCATATGTGCCTTGATAGGAACATATTTCAGCCCAACTTTCTTTGCAGTATCTTCTCCCATGAAATTGTGAGAAGCCCCACTATCTACCATAGTGAGTATATCAGCATCTCCAACTTTCATCCGGACATACTCCAACTTGTTCCTCTCGGGATCCTTTCGAGAGAGTACCTCTGTAGTAGCAGCAGTGCTAAGAACCTGCATCATACCCACAGAAACACCTTCATCTTTCGCACTAGATTGTGCTATGGCAGCCAACTTCGGTTTAGAGGGACAATTCTTCACCATATGTGGCCCTGCACAAATCCAACACTTCAAGACCTTCTTTCCCTTCGAATCATCAAACTTCGAAGTCTCTTCCTTCTTCTTCTCTTTCGGTTTATCAGATTTCTTCTTCCTATCATCAGAAGTCTCATCATAGTGTTCAACCAACCTGTCAACTGCAGCAAAGGCTTCTTCAAGTGTACGAATCCTTTGTCTCTTCACCTCATTGCGTGCCCAAGGCTTCAATCCAACAATGAAATTGAATACCTTGTCTCTTTCCGCCATATCAGGTAGCTCAAGGACCGCACTTGCAAACTCCCTTTGATAAGTTTGAAGGTTCCCGGTTTGCTTTATAAACTTAATCTTCATCCTAGCTTCCCATGTTTCATACTGAGGACTAAAATGGGCCTGCAAGGCTCCTTTCATGTCATCCCAAGAAGTGATGTCGGTAGCACTTCCATTTGCAACCTGATCCATCCTTTTTCTCCACCACATCTTGGCATCTTTTGTGAGGAATTGAGCAGCAACTTTGACCTTAGTCTCATCATCGGATAGATCCAATCTCTCCAAGTATCGCTCCATGTCCCACAAGAAGTTACCAAGAGTCTTTGCGCTCCTTGTACCATCGAATGAATCCGGTTCCTTGACTTTCACATGAGGCACTCCTCCACCTGAGCCATGCCTCATAGCCTTCTTCAACACCGCTATTTCATCCTTGGCTTCATCAAGAGCTTTCTTCAAGTCCATGATCTCTGCTAGACCTTGGTCCCTTGAAGCTTCAATGTCCTTGACCCTTAATTCGAGTTGTGTACACATCAAGTCAGTGTACTCATGTTGAGTTCGGAGTTCATCGAGCTCATCTTTCATCTTCAAGAATGCCTTTTGTTCTTCCACAACAAGGTCAAACCTTTCTCCAAAATGAGTCTGTAAGAATTCCACCCTTTCCACCACTTTCTGCATCAGATCGAAAGTGTCCACGGGGCTACGATTAGACTCGGCACGTGATTCAGCCATTGCTAACCTTTTCTTTCTTTGTAATCGAGTTTCGACCATGCACCTGCTTCACCTGCAACCCAAGTCCTTGATGCCACACTTAGAGTGTTTCACCAACCTCTTTCCCTGCAAGAACCTGTCTCCACGGCCACGAGATTTGCTAGCTATGATACCACCTGTCACACCCCCAACCCTACGGTAGTCTTCCAACCGTGCCGGCGAGGTGCGGCACCACCCCACTTTTTCTTTTTAACAATACTTAAGTGTGAGGACTACGCCTAATTCACAACCGATACTTAGTTTGTTTTTCGTAACCAAGTAAAAAGCATTAAACCTTTATATCAATGATCACCCATACTTAATCATTATCCACAGAAATATAAAACAGCAATTGCACGATATAAAGGGGAGGGGCAACTCCCGAACAATCTGCCCAACAATATATATTTTATCAGAATTTCAATAGTACAATGAGCTAGTGTGCTTGCAAGATCAAGCCAATACTTAGCCAAATTTATACATACAAGGCAACCTACCTACAATAGAGAATCTGCACCTTTTATACGTGAGCGGGTGCCACACACGGCCACCAAGACACTCGTATATTTCTGCACAATTCTGCACGTTCAACCCTTCACAACTCATTCACCTCAACCACAAACCAAGAGATGATTTTCTGCGAAATTCACCAAGTGCGCATGAGCTATGTGCTCATGTTGCGCTTCCTCCCTTTGTGCGTAGAGCAAGAGAAGTGATTGTCGAATTGATGTCCAAATGCCAAGTCTTATGCGTATATATATATGGAGTGTAACGTGTGGGTGGGGTGGGCGAAGCCCCTCGGCCGACGCCCCAACCCTGCACACGCAACCCTTCATCGCGCCCACACACAGGTCGGCTTCTCCACGTTTAACGCCATCCCAAATCGGCGTATAAACATGATGTCACGCATAACACTTGTCGCATATATCGCTGTTCGTCGCTTACTTGTTTCGCTATCCGCCTGCACCACAGATCGCTCGGCGTGCACGCTGCCCGTGCACGCCCGCCCGTGTGCGCCTTCGTGCGCCTTCGCCAATGCGCGCCAGCCCGGTCGCCATCTAGTAGAGTGTCAGTTCCTTTTTATTTCTATGAACTTCCTCTTCCTACCGCTTCCCTCATCTCAGCCTCCATATTGACCTGACCTAAACCTCTGGCCGTGAACTGAATTTGATTTCATGCTTGTAGAGAAAGCTAACATACTTAGGAAATGACTCTTACTTATATCCATTTGGAAACCTGCTCTCCAGTCTCTGTCCCAACGCCTCTCTCTTTTCAAAGGCTATATGGGGCTCGAATCATTGAATGATCCCAAGATGTTAACGCCTCAAATGATTTATGGTGGCACTATGGTTTTTAATTTTCCCCAAACCCTCTGAGCAGCCCCAGCCTACAGCCATGTGCAGCGACAAATCTGAACCATGTCCAGTGTTCACCTACAAAGACAATAGAGGGGCAGCGCATGTGTAATGACAAATCTGAACTGTTTCCAGGGTTCACCTACAAAGACAATAGAGGCGAGATAACAACATTAACAATATTTACCAGATGGAACCATCAAGAAAGCAACAATGGTGAAAATTTGTAGGTGAAAGCAATTTCAAGAAAGTAGCAAGCAGTACAGTGTTTCTATATTTTCAATGAATGCATACATACCCAATCTCAATCTACCCAATTGGCTTTCTCTCGAAGGGGGGACTGTCATGCCAACTTCGATCCCCTGAGGATGAATAGAATCACTTTGCTGAGCATTCATATAGAGTATCACACTCTTCTATTTTTTTATAGAATCACTCTCTCTGATTGACCCAGTTCTGGTGTTGTGGAGCTGTTTCTTTCGTTGTGACGCCGTGTTGCTTTACGAGCAGATCAATGATGCTATTTCCCACCGTTTGGTAGGATTTCATAAATAATAGGTCAAATCCAATAAATAATGAGGAGCACATCTCTGACACCTTTAGCCATGAACAACCAAGCGCCCACCTCTGGAAGTAATTCCTCTTCTACCTTGGCCACCTTTGTGCAACACCATCACAATAAATTCTTCTTCCACCCTGGCCACCTCTGTGCAGCGTCATCGCAACAACAGTACAACCCGAGAAGGAGCATTTGAGAGATGGTGCGTCGCTGATAAGGAGGTCGTGAATAGACAAGATGTCTTCAATAAATAGTCTCATTGACAGTCGAGAGAACTTCAGCTCATGTTTGCTACTACTGCGAGTACTAACCAAACCTTTAAGCTTTTTCGCCCAGCTATCCAACACGCAAGATTAACATAGAATGGTAATTGTCACCGTTGTCCTACTCTTCAGCCACGTTTCAATCATGCATTGTGATGCGTTATGTTCAACCACATCTCTGTGGCACTTGGCTTGTCTCTCGTGGTGGGGCCAAAAACCTGGCTGGCTTGCTTTAGGCTCGCTTCGGAACAACTCGTCTTCTATAGCTTGCTGGCTAGCTGGCCGGCCTAGTTGGGATTAATTAGATTTCTTGGTGGGCTTGTCGAAAAAAACCGAGCAAGGGTTTGCTTCCCGCCTTGCTAGGATGCGTGTCTAAACCTGACAACCCGAGGCTAGCATCACACCCCCAGCCCTTGCTTAATAGATCCTTCACATGCATAAATGCTGGTGCTTGGCTCAATTACTTATTTATTGAAGGGGCCTTGACCTTCTGAACGATCCAAATTAAATGAATAAATTCTAAAACAGTAAATTCTGATTAAAAAATAAATTCCCAAAATGAACTGTCCATCTATTAATTCACGCAAGTTCATGAATAAAACATAATTGTTACGTTCGACAATAAAATGAGCATTGTCAAGTCGTGACGTTCGAAAGCGGCGACTGACGATGTGGAATATAATATAACGTAGTTGACCCATAAGTAGTCGATGCAGTTAGGGCTCATTCCACAAAAACGGGACTGGGTTAGGGCTTTGGCGTTTCGGTGATCGGACCGTCCTTGTCTGGGAATTGAATTGAACGAAGCAAAATCCAAAATAAATTCCCACGATCAACGTCATCCGCATGTGAGCGTTAGCTGCAAATATGGGTAGGGTTGCTGCTTCGCTGTAAGGCTGGCGCCGGCCCTGTCTTAGGGACGTCGTTGTCTCCCAAATATTCTACTTTCTGCAAAAAAGGGATAACAAACTGTGTTACACAGATGGTGCATCATGCATGAATATTCTGTAGTTAAAAAAATTAAACAAAATAATAAGATTGAGATAGTGTATCATATGACATTACTCGCTTGTAGTATTGAAATATGGTAAAGGCTATTGACTGAGATAGTGTCTCATACATAGTTACCGAATTCGGCCGAATCGGACTGAAGAATTCAAAAATTCGGCAATTCGGTCTGATTCGGCCATTAATACGCTGAAATTCCGTTCGGACACATCAGTCTCCCAAATTTATTTTTAAAATTTTCTTTGATTTGTGTTTTTCAAGAAGTTGTTCGTACTCCATTTTCCATTTTCTGTGCCTTAGTTTAATCATGTAGTTGTAGATATTGAACGATTGAACGTAATTCTCCGTTTATATAGATGTTTAAAACTAATAAGCTGTTAAAAACTTAATTTTCCCGGTTTGTTCTGCAATACTGTTGTGATTAATGATTAAAAAATTCAAAGTTCTATTTATATCAAAATTATTTTGATGTGTTAATAAATTTGACTTGTTATTAATTTTTACATTGTTTTTTTAATGTTTGTTTAATTTTTATATTAAAAATAAAAAATTCCCTAAAAGTAGGTATAAAAATTAAATAAATGGTTTTTATATTAAATCTTTATTTTAACAATAAAATATTTTTTGTTTTTTTTTTTTTTTTTTTTTACAATAAAATATTTTTTTCTCTTTTTATAATTTTAATCTCTTTTTTATAATTCTTTGATGAGTGAGTAATGTAATTGGAACTATTTATTCATAATAAAATTGGTTGTAATTTAGTTTTTTAAATTGGTTGTAATTTAGTTTTTTTCTTTTAAGAAATTTGTAAAGAAAATATAATATGGTTTTTAAATCTTTAAACAATTAGGAAAATAGCAAGATAGTTCTAATTTGATGATTCTTGATAATTCTAATTTAATGATTTTTTATCTATATTTTATTCCGTTAGTAATTAGGAAATTGTCTAAATATTCGTCATTAAAAATTAAAGCATTAGATACTATCTTTTGGTACAATTAGGAAAATAACAAGATATTTCTACTTTGATGATTCTTGATAGTTCTAATTTAATGATTTTTTATCTATATTTTATTCAGTTAGTAATTAGGAAATTGTTTAAATATTGATCATTAAAAATTACGGCATTAGTTACTATCTTTTGATTGACCAAGAGGAATTGTTTCTACTAATTCCAATATCTTATTCACTTCTATTTGAACAATTAGGAAAAAAGCAAGAATTCTAATTTGATGATTCTTGATAGTTCTAATTTGATGATTTTTTTATTTATATTTTACTTTACTAATTAAAAAATTCCCTAAATATTTATCATTAAAAACTACAACATTAGTTACTATCTTTTGATTGACCAACTTACAATTTTAAAGGTTCCTTTTTTTAATGTTAAAGAGTTTGTTCTCCCCATTGTATCTTATTCACTTCTATTGAAGAGGAGTTGTTTCTACTAATTTCAATATCTCATTCACTTCCATTGAAGAATAATTGTTTCTACTAATTTCAATGTCTAATTTTATTTGCAACTTCTATAATATAATTAAATTGTTAATTTAGATTATTCAAAATTTAAGAAAAAATGTTATTATAATGGTGTACGATGTATATTGGCGAATAGTGTAAGATGTGTATTGGCGAATTTTTTCCGTATTTAATTTTAGAGAGTCGATTTTTTTTATTTTTTTGTATCGAATTGAATTCGTATTCGAATTCAAACTCCAACTGGCTAACTATGATTTATAGTGATAATAAGATAATTTTTTAGATTATTATATCATTGAATTTAGATTAACATTAATTTATTTTTAAAACAAAAGTGAAAATTCAATATTTTCAATTATTTAAATAGCAGAGATACATCCTGGCCAAAAATTAATCATTGTAAATGGAAAAAAATTCATTATTGAAATGGCAATAACAATTTGTTTTAATATAGGTTTTTATAAGTTAACAATTTGTTTTGATATAAGTTTTTATGAGTTTATCTCTAAAAATGAAGAAAAATATTCGTAATAAGTAAATAACCAATCACGATTATAGAATATTCCTAATAAGTAAAAAATCCAATCGCCACAATTATAGAATAAACTCTGAAAAGAATTTTGTAAATCTTTAGATTTGAGATAGTGAAGATTGGCCTCCTCCACTAGTAAACGTGTGGCTAATAACTTAAATGCTTGATATGTCAAATAAACAATTTTATGACCTTGCAATTTTTTTTAACTATAATCAGTCAAAAAAATAAAAATAAAAATAAAAAATTGGAAAAAAAAAAGAGCTTCCATAGAACATCGAATTCGAGGCCCAATAACCGCGATTTGGATAGATAAAACCATGTATGGTCAAGTCGAAAAGATATTATTGTACATTTATAGCTCTATTTTAGTGATTCAATTTAATAGATCTCGGTTGGGTTTGCTTGTGTAAAACATTAGAATTTTAGAGTAATCACACCTTTAATGAGCACATAAATATTTTAGCTTAGACTAAACTAATAAATATTTTACATTTAAAGACTTTAGAAACTAATAAACTAATTTGGGAATGTTAAAATATAACTAGCCATGGAATTTGTTGTAGCTTTTTATATCTTTTGTCATATAATTTTTTTGAGTAGATATAGAAGCCTCTTAGAGATATTCTTTGGGTTGATAGGAGATTAGTCCTAGGGCATCTGAGATGAGGGTTTTTGAAGATTATCTAAAGGTTTTATGTTGCACTCCATATGTCATGAAATAGGTTCAATAGCCCTTCGCTAAGGTAAACTCAAACAAACACATAGATCGAAATAAACACTGGTAGATATGGGTAATCTCAAGGAGAAATGCATTGGTTCTAGTGGCTGACACACAACAATACACAATTTAACATTGTTATTATAGTATAGGTGAATAGGAGGAAGCAAAGGAGGGAAATCGATGCAGAGGATTGGACATAACACAAAATCCTAAGCAATATTATTCAGTAGAAATATGGAAGAGTGAGGAGTTGAAAATGTAGAAAAAGTGGAGCGTGAATTAAGTTCTCAACCTATATGCCTCATGCATACATTTGTCACCAATTAGCATAAGTAAATTGGTGCTTACATACAGGTATTGTAGGCTATCAAATAACACAAGTAAATCATTTGATTACATAGGTACAACAGGCTATCAAATAACACAAGTAAATATATGTTTACATAGGTGCTTCTCACTACTTAGCGGCATATATACAACCATGAGAGAGTGAAACTGGTAGTTCCATAACACAATTTCAGAAGAGGAAAGACATATATGAAATGATATACAAAGGGGAAAACATAGTGTCCATTGCTCCGATTGAAATCAACCAAACTGTTTCATTAATCTTTGAAGATGGAGTCCAAATCACCAGTGCATTACTTTTAACAATTGTATATGCTCGAGCACCTCATGAACAAGCAAATTGAACCAAAGTGGAACCACTCTCTCTACAAACAGAGCTCAAAACTTGCCAAAGTAGAATTCGGGCCTCTAGAATGTAGAAATTAGGAACCTCATTTAAGTGTTTTTTCCTTCTATTTATAAGGAGAGAGGAAGATTTGAACAACAATTACAAAATATCTCAGCTGAGCTCCAGTTTTCTGATCGACTAGCTGTCTCAGCTTGCGATGGCTCTGTTGTCCAAAATTATTACAACAGATTTGATTGCTTCTTTAAAATGCAACAAAGTACAAAATAACAAAACATGGGAAAACTAAATATTGATTATAGAAAAATATCTCCATGCCAATTCCTTTGTTCGCCTCTGATCATGCCACACCTTTTCCATGATGTTCCTCCTTTGTTACTCGACAGGTTCACCTCTCATCTGTGCCTTAACTTGTTGAATTCCCCACTTTCTGGAGAAAGGAGCAACTAACTCTCGGTTTCTTGTCACCGTGTCGAAATATAGATTGACCTCATAGTCTTTCATTCCATTACTGCGTGGAGCTCCATGTTGAGAAACTAATTCTCAGGTGACTTGCACACTGCTTCCTGAGTCCTATACCTCCATTTATCTCACTAAAGATGTGCGTCAGAGCACAGAGATGGCTTGTATCACCTCACGGTAGACCCAACACTCTTTCTTGCAGACTATGGTCCTTGCTGCCTTGACCCAAAGATCTTTGACAATCACTGTTACACTTGAGACCAACTCCTATGTTCCTGCATTCAATCTTGCAGCTACCGATTCATGCATTTTTTAAATCCATATACTTCCTTATTGGAGCAATTCCATATCGATTCCATGTTTCCATCACCGATATGGTTGATGCTATGATATTGCAATCACCGGTATCTTTGGACCTTTGATATGCGATCTCCGATATATCGAACCTCTAGTATTCCTTCCCAAGGCTTCAATCCTTGAACTTCAGTAGACCATATATTTTGATCCAAGAGTCCATTTTTGGACTTCCAAATATCGTTGGAAAGCTTGTTTAGAGCACTTTCTAATGGAGAGGGTCTGATTTAGGCTTTGATTCCTTCTGTTGCTTGGAAAATGATTGCAAACTTCTCTTCTCATTTACTCTTTGGAGAGCCAGAAACACATTTTGTAGTAATTGACAACATTGGCTCCAATTGGGGACAATGCCTTGCTGGCAAGGTGTGAGAAACTGCAAACTAGTAGCCTTCACCGTTGGGAATGGAGTCAAAAATATATCGAACCTATAAAACCAAAAAATCTCCATGGAACTTTATTTGTTGGGAGTCCTTTCCTCAAAAAACTAAAATGAAAAATTACAAACTCTAAAAATTGGAAATTAAATACTCACATAGTGAGCTTATTTATATACAACTCCTGCTTAGGCATAAGGCTCAATTCACCCAAGTGAGGCCAACCTTCGAATGATACTAGCCCAACATCTGAGTACTAGACCTTATGTCATTGTTCTCTTGGAAGTCAACAACTAAAATAGGCATGCCTCACTACCCCCAAATTGATATTTGATGCTCAACTCTTTTAATCTCATCCATGATCCTTCTAGTTGGGATTGGAATTGATATATATTGTTCTAGGCCAAAGAAATATGTTTACAATAAGATTAAAAGAATGGAGTCGCCAAGGTGAGAGATCTTCAACCCACACTTCCCTTGCTCACCTGACAGAGGGAATGTAAAAATTGTCATACCCACAGAAAAAATAATTTTTGTCGTTCCCCAACAACAGCGCCAGAAAGATGTTGTAGCTTTTTCTATTGCCTGTCACACAATTGCTTTCAGAAGATATAGAAGCCTCTTAGAGACAATCTCTGGGTTCATAGGAGACCAGTGCCTAGGGCATCTGAGATGAGTGATTTTGAAGATTATCTAAAGGCTTTCTGATGCACTCCATATGTCACATAATTGGTTCAATAGCCCTTAACCAAGGTAAATTAAAGCAAGCACATAGATTGAAATAAACACTAGTAGATATGACTAATGTCAAAAAGAAATGTGTTGGTTTTGGTGGCTGACACACAAAAATACACAGTTTAACATTGTTATTGTAGTATAGATGAATAGGAGGAAGGAAAGGGAGGGAAATCAATGCAGAGGACTGGACATAACACAAAATCATAGGCAACAATCTAGCAGAAATATGGAAGGGTGAGGAGGTGAAAATGCAGAAAAAGTGGAGCACGAATTAAGGTCTCAACCTCTATGCCTCATGAATACATTTGTCACCAATTAGCATAAGTAAATATGTGCTTGCATACATGTATTGTAGGATATCAAATAACACAAGTAAATCTATGATTACACAAGCACTGCAGACTATCAAATAAAACAAGTAAATGTGTTTACACGGGTACTTCTCACTACTTAGCAGCATACATAAACCCATGAGAGAGTGAAACTGCCTGCTTCATAACATAATTTTAGAAGAGGAAAGACATACATGAAATGATAAACAAAGGGAAAAACATAATGTGCATTGCTCAGATTGGAATCAACCAAATTGTTTCATTAATCTTTGAATATGGAGTCCAAATCAGTAGTCCATTACATTTAACAATTGTATATGCCTGAGCACCTTATGAACAAGCAAATTGAACGAAAGTGGAAACACTCTCTCTACAAACAAACCTCAAAACTTGCAAAAGAAAAATTCGGGCCTTTAGAATGCAGAGATTGGGAACCTCGTTTAAGTGTTTCTTCCATCTATTTATAAGGAGAGGGGAATCTTTGAACAATATTTACAAAATATCTTAGCCGAGCTCCAACTGTCTGATTGACTAGCTGTCTCGTCGTACGATGGCTCTCCTACCCAAAATTATTACAACATATTTGATTGCTTCTTTAAAATGTGACAAAGTACAAAATAACAAAACACGGGAAAACTGAATAAAGACCATATCCAAATATACCCATGCCAATTCTTGTGATCACCTCTGATCAGGCCACACCTTGTCCATTATGAGTCCATGATATGTGGCTTATGAATTGTCGCATATATCTGGGGAGGTTGCTAGTTCTCTATCAAAATTTAACATTGAAAAATAAATTATATGCTATGAAAAGGGTTAATTGTTTTCTATGAATAATGTTAAATACAGAGATATAATTGAACACTTAACCTCTCGTCATCCTTGATGTCATTTATTCCACTAATCAATGACATGTATGCCAAAATTTCGATAATTTTAAGAAAATTGTGAATGGATATTTACAAATCCATGAAATAAATTTGATGGTAAGTTATCCATCATTATTCCACAGTTCATAAAATACTTATTAGGTATATATAACAGTTAATGTGAGTTTACTCTTCATATCCGGTTATAGTGAATTAATGTGAGTCTACTTTTCATATCAGGTTATAGTTTCTAATTGCAAAAGAAAACAATTTTAGTTTATATATATATATATAATAGTATGAAAATATAGTAAATTATTTAATTAGTCATAACTTAATTATGGAACTCTATAGGTGTTTTTAATTTGTCTCAAGGGAAACTAGATATTTTTAACCACCAACATAATTCATGAAAACAAGTCTAACTATAACATAATTGTAATACAAAAAATTGTCACTAAGCATTCCACCCATTTAAGAGTAAGAATAAGTAACAAGGGCGAGTCTTTTGGGAGCAAGGAGGTTAGATTAACATTGCAAATGGATTTCCAGATGTTCAAGCCTTGCATCCAGTCATTCCAAGTAAAAGCATTGATTCCTTTGAACTAGTTTAATGTCTTCCATAGAAGAAAAGATATGGTATATCCCATGTGTGTCTTTTAAGACCCTATCAAGCAAAGTCCTCATCTTCTAATGTAAAGTTATGGACTTGAGGAACAATTCCCTTCTTTCCTTGGTGTAGCCAGGGTCAGGAACCAGGTGAGAAAACTCTTCCAAAATATCTAAATCTCAAAACACTTGGGGGTCCAAAGCAGTCGCGGACTCTTGGTTTCCAATCTTATTGCAGATCTAGAGAGACAACAAAATATAAATTGTCACTAGTTTTGTTAGAAATGGATTTTCCAATGCCTCATTTCCTTATCAGCTAAGTATGGTGAGTTGTAAGCTCAATAGGGACTTGCATCTGTCCCAGTTGTCGTAGTTACCCTTAACTAACACTAAACCTCCTTCATTGATATATAATGGAGGTATTCTATGTACTTTTACATGATATTGTGATTAATAAAATACTCTTACATGGTATCAGAGTGGGTGATTCTTGCCCTACTGAATTCATTTTTGGAGTTTCCTAATTTTTTCATGCCCTAAATGGGGTCTTTGTGATCGAGTGTACATAGATCGGGTCAGATCTAAGTTTGATACCCATGGCTTCTTCATAGTCAGGGTTTCGAGATTCATATTGGCACCGAATTTTATTTTATTTTTTGTAGTGATCACTAATATTTGATCGTTGTATTGAGATCACAGTATCAATGGGAATTCATCCACTATAATCATATTTGTGAAGTATCACTCTAGTAAACCATAGAGGGGATCAAAACCTTTCATCATTGATGCTCAAATTCAATTGGGACCAAATTCGGAGTTAGATTACTTGGAATCGGCTTTTCTAGTGGGTTGATCTTTACTCTTTTGGCGGTTGAGCATCTGCATGTGCAACAGATACTTCAACGACATGCTAATATTTTTGTTACAGTTTAAGTCTCATGTACAACTCTCTCAGCTGGGGAGAAGGGTGCACGTCTCCCTGAATCTCTAGAATCCATACGAGATAACTAAATGGTATAATATCTGAAGCTCATGTTTTGAAAGAGAAGAGCTCATGTTTTGAGAGAGAAGAGCTTTGGGTTATATCGTTGATCTAGTTTGAAAATGTCAGCAATATGCCATCATGAATTGGTCTAATAGTGGATCATGGTTTTGATCTCGAGCTCACCCTCTATAGATATGCCGACTCCAGCTTTTTTGTTGCAATCTGAATTTTCCCTTCACTGCCTCCAGGCTGATCAACAATTAGGCATAAGGGAAACATATTTGAATTTCAATCCAAGACAAGTGGATATGCATACTTGTATTTGTGGGAACAAAGGCCTGCATTTGTTTGTTACGAAGCAATGACTATTATAACAAATTCTCATAAGTGTCATGCAAACGAATACAAAAGAGGCATATGCATGGGGATTATCGTTGGGGTGTTAATTTGCCTATGTTATTGGGGAGATTACAATTGGGTTTTATTTGCCTCTCACCTCTCTTAGGCCCAATAAAAACACATTTTTTTATTATTAATTGTTTGCACTACGGGTCCTTTTTCCATAAAGGGATTTTAAAAGAAGGATTTTTTTTTGGGCACAAATTCTTTAAAACAAGATATTAAATCCTGAAATTTCCATGCATTGTTTTCTATGAAAATGATGCTGAATGGAGAATAGCCATATATCCATTTGGTTGATGTATTTGGTATCTTGATGGATGCTAGTTATGAAATCCTTTCTTGTTGGCCAGTGGTACAAATGTTGTTGAATTGATATGATTTGTAGCATGCTTTGAAGTGTAAAGTAGTTGTTGTTGTCATCATCAACTTTTTTTTATAGTAATTTTTATGGCTAGTGAAAACACATTTGCTGACTTTTGTTATAGACACTATTGACTGAGATAGTGTCTATAGTCTTTACCATATTTCAATACTTGTAACTATGTATGAGACACTATCTCAGTCAATAGTCTTTACCATATTTCAATGCTACAAGCGAGTAATGTCATATGATACACTATCTCAATCTTATTATTTTGTTTCATTTTTTTAACTACAGAATATTCATGCATGATGCACCATCTGTGTAACACAGTTTGTTATCCCTTTTTCGCAGAAAGCAGAATATTTGGGAGACAACGACGTCCCTAAGACAGGGCCGGCGCCAGCCTTACAGCGAAGCAGCAACCCTACCCATATTTGCAGCTAACGCTCACATGTGGATGGCGTTGATCGTGGGAATTTATTTTGGATTTTGCTTCGTTCAATTCAATTCCCAGACAAGGACGGCCCGATCGCCGAAACGCCAGAGCCCTAACCCAGTCCCGTTTTTGTGGAATGAGCCCTAACTGCATCGACTACTTACGGGTCAACTACGTTATATTATATTCCACATCGTCAGTCGCCGCTTTCGAACGTCAAGACTTGACAATGCTCATTTTATTGTCGAACGTAACAATTATGTTTTATTCATGAACATTTTGGGAATTTATTTTTTAATCAGAATTTACTGTTTTAGAATTTATTCATTTAATTTGAATTTGAGTTTTTTTTTTTTTATTTTTTAGGCGGGATTATGAATTAGTGTCATTATGAATTATGTATTTTAAATTGCCCCCTCGCCTTCACAAAGGGAAAAAGCATTTCATCGAATTCAAACATTGAAAGACGTCTTGAGTTGACTATTCTACCTTCATTGGTATGTTGTAAACCTCTCAATTGGTTGAAAAGATATCTATAAAAAAATAAAGAAAAAAAAGAAAAAGAAAATTCACTATATCTTTCAAGTTCATAGTAAATCATTTTAAGATCTCAATGTATATTTTTAGAAGTTGTAAACATAATCAAGTTAATTAATAACCTTTGTTAAGTGAAACACATACATGTAATATTCATTTACACAAAAGGTTACAAGAATGAATATGGAATTCTAGTTCGAAGGGGTTAATTTATCATGTATTTTAAGTTGTGAAATAAATATTTGTAAATTCTAGTTCAAAGAGGTTAATTTATCATGTATTTTAAATGTGACAGATGTGAGTGCCTTTGGTAATGTTCCAATCTCCACCACATTAATACACTTCTCTAAAATTAACTTTGAAAGGTTGGGGTATAAAACTTCATCAGATAATACCTCTGATGTGTGGATTATAGGAGAAGCAGCCACTTTCAACCATCTCGACTGACTAGGCCGTTCAAGCGATGCCGGCATAATGATAGTGTCATTATGAATTATGCATTTTTAAACTCAAGAAAACACATAGATCGAAATAAACACTGGTAGATATGGGTAATATCAAGGAGAAATGCATTGGTTCTAGTGGCTGACACACAACAATACACAATTTAACATTGTTATTATAGTATAGATGAACAGGAGGAAGCAAAGGAGGGAAATAGATGCACAGGACTGGACATAACACAAAATCCTAAGCAACATTCTTCAGTAAAAATTTTCGAATTCTTCAGTCCGATTCGGCCGAATTTGGTAACTATGTATGAGACACTATGACTGGACATAACACAAAATCCTAAGCAACATTCTTCAGTAAAAATTTTCGAATTCTTCAGTCCGATTCGGCCGAATTTGGTAACTATGTATGAGACACTATCTCAGTCAATAGTCTTTACCATATGCTACACTATCTCAATCTTATTATTTTGTTTCATTTTTTTAACTACAGAATATTCGTGCATGATGCACCATCTGTGTAACACAGTTTGTTATCCCTTTTTCGCAGAAAGTAGAATATTTGGGAGACAACGACGTCCCTAAGACAGGGCCGGCGTTGATCGTGGGAATTTATTTTGGATTTTGCTTCGTTCAATTCAATTCGCAGACAAGGACGGCCCGATCGCCGAAACGCCAGAGCCCTAACCCAGTCCCGTTTTTGTGGAATGAGCCCTAACTGCATCGACTACTTACGGGTCAACTACGTTATATTATATTCCACATCGTCAGTCGCCGCTTTCGAACGTCAGGACTTGACAATGCTCATTTTATTGTCGAACGTAACAATTATGTTTTATTCATGAACTTGCGTGAATTAATAGATGGACAGTTCATTTTGGGAATTTATTTTTTAATCAGAATTTACTGTTTTAGAATTTATTCATTTAATTTGAATTTGAGTTTTTTTTGGTGTGATTATGTGAGTTTTAAAGAGTGACACTCTTAATAGGTGGTTTGATGGTATTTAAGTGATAAAAAATTATTTGAATATTGTATCTGGTTTCAATCACACTAAATTGAATGGGTGTAATAGTTAAGAGCGTGTATTTCTTTTTAAAAGATCACAGATTCAAACTTAAAATGATAAAACATAATTTTGTGGACTTATTTTTTCTTTTTACCTTTAATAATAAAATTTTTAATAAAACTATAATTTTTTAAAATATATAAATAAATTTAATACTCTATAAAATTATTTCCTATTCATATTTCAAATTTCAGATTTGTGATTGTAATAAATTTCTTGAAACTTTTCATAGAACTTTTTAACAAATTTTAGAAAAATTCCCAGAAACGAATCTATGGACTTATTAAGGATCATTCAGACACCATATTCTAGAAATTTCCCGGAGCTTATCTAGCCCCATCGTATCCGTTCAATTAATCATACATGAATCCTTGACTTTTCATAGCAATTATTAACAAAATTTACAAAATTTACCACAAATGAATCTGTGAACTTATTAAGGAATCATTCAGATACCTTATTCCAGAATTTTCCTGGAGCTTATCCAGCCCCATCGTATTCGTTCACTTAGTCATACCATGAATCCTTGACCTTTGCTGCACCACTGCTTTTTCTATCACTAACGTCGACAACTAAGTTTTGACCAAATCAATTCATGCTCACCATAAACACGATTGATCTTTTCAGGGGTCTATATAAAGAGGCTCAGAGTGGTAACGCAATATAAATCAATCTGGTGTTGCGTTCGATAACAATATCAATCAATCCAGAGCGGTTGCTGGGTGTAGTAATGGCCTCCATGGAGATACGCAAACTTCTGGCTATTGTTCTTTTGCTGCATAATCTGGTTCCTATCGCTATGGGTACGGAAGCGCTTTTGGAATCCAGAATTGCTTAAACTTGTTTTGTTTATGAAAATTATTAGGCATAACATAACATTCTTCTATTTGTGTGCATCTGTGTGCAGGAGCGAACGGCCATATCTTGAGGGAATACATAGGCGCCTACAGCAACGGCGTGAAATTTTCAGATGTGCCAATCAATCCGGCGGTGGAGGTCCACTTCATTCTCTCATTCGCCATCGATTATACGACCGGATCCGCTTCCCCTTCTCCCACAAACGGAAAGTTCAACATCTTCTGGGACACCGGCAGCCTGACTCCCAAGGCCGTGCAGGCCATAAAGGCCCAACACAAGAACGTGAAGGTGGCGCTGAGCTTAGGCGGGGATAGCGTGGGCAACGGTCACCCTGTCCAGTTCAAGCCATCGTCGGTGTCTTCGTGGGTTAACAACGCTGTCACGTCGCTGTCGAAGATAATCAAAGAATACCATCTCGATGGCATCGACATCGACTACGAGCATTTTCAGGCCGACGATAACACGTTTGTAAATTGCATCGGGCAGTTGATCACGCGGTTTAAGCGGAGCAAAGTCGTCTCCTTCGCGTCCATCGCCCCCTTCGAAGACAGGGGCGCTGTGCAGTCCCATTACACAGCCTTATGGGGCAAATACGGGCACGTGATTGACTACGTTAACTTCCAGTTCTACGCGTACGATGCCAGCACCACGGTTTCTCAGTTCATCCAGCACTACAATACTCAGGCATCTCTGTACAAGGGAGGGAGAATACTGGTTAGTTTTAGTACAGAGAAAGGCGCTGGAGGTCTCTTGCCCGATCATGGGTTCTTTCGGGCATGCAAGATGCTGAAGCAGAAGGGGGAATTGGAGGGCATCTTTGTGTGGTCTGCAGACAATTCAAAGTCTAATGGCTTCAAATATGAAAAGCAAGCAGAAGCTCTTTTGGCGGGACTGGATTGATTTGATAGCCGCTACTTATCATAGCGAATCATCACTCAGTCAGACGATGCCCTATAATAACTAAAGGAATAAATATTTGGGTTCCAATTGCATTGTAACCGCCAGCCTTGGAATTTCAAATTTACTTCGCCTATTTACTGAAAATTTGGTCAGTTGTTTTTTCTGCCTTTTCATTTTACGCTTACGGTATGGATTAGTCAGCGAAAGTTAATGAACATTATATAAAAGAAAATAACAGCTTATTGCGTAAGTCAGCGAAAGTTAATGAACATCGTGCAAACGAAAATAACAGTAATTTTATGATAGGAAAAATGTTTTAGATTTGTGATTTTATTGGAGAATTCCTGGTTTTTGTGATTTATGATAGGAATATTCTATAGTTAAAAAAATGAAACAAAATAATAAGATTGAGATAGTGTATCATATGACATTACTCGCTTGTAGTATTGAAATATGGTAAAGACTATTGACTGAGATAGTGTCTCATATGACATTATTATTGTAACATTGAAATATGGTAAAAATTAGTGTAGCCCAAACCAAATACTATGTTAAAAACTAATGCAACCCAAACCAAATATAATATCCAACCAATTTTTGATTACTTAAATATTACTCAATTTTTGATTCACTTCATATTGTAATAATCTAAATTTAGTAGTGCCACAAAATTTGTAATCTAATCTTTAAATGTTTCATTTAATTTTTTAAATCTCTTTATTATTATATTTATATTTAAAACCCATGTGGTTTTATCAAAATATTTAAAATTTAAAATATTAAATTTTACATTTTAGGATTACATTATAGGTTACTAATTAACCAAAAAAAAATTAGAATAAGAATTAAAGTTCATTATTGCATAGGTCTAACACCCCAGAAACGACTGACCGGATCCATGCCGCGTGGACCGTGAAGACTACGCAATACGAAAGAAACTCACGTGACACTGTCATGTCCTACTCTATCAATATAAAGCATTTATTACTTGGTAATAAAACAGATAATCATTGAAACAGTTAAATTGCTGTAATGATAAATTATAAAAGTTTAATAATAAATTACTAGGTACAAAGTATTTTTTTGGTACTTTATAATTACCAGGATTTTATCTCTTATTACAATTCCTTAGTTGAGAAATATTTGCTTACTCGGTAAACCTGACTTGGTATTATATTAATGGCACCAAACCCAACCCAAGCTTGAGTGCAGTATATATGAACTTATCAGTTAAATTGCAATAATTGTAAATTATAAGAGTTAATAATAAATTAGTAGGTGTAAAATATCTTTTTGGTACCAACCTCTCATTACAATTACTCTGGTTAGAAATATTTTGCTTATTCTATTATAGGTAAACATAACTTTGTATTATATTAATAACAACCAACCAAACCCTCTATTATAGGTAAACCTAATTTTATATTATATTAATAATACCAAACCAAACCTTGAGTGCATTATATATTATATATCAATCTCTGATTACAATTACTTAGGTTAAAAATATCTCGCTTACTCTATTATAGATAAACCTGACTTTGTATTATATTAATAACAACAGACCAAACCTTGAATGCATTATATATCAACCGTCCACGCATATCGAAGTGCTAATGGATACATTGAATTAATACAAAACCTATAGGGCATAGGGCACATAAGGTATATCAAAGGTTTTAATTCGCATTAATCAAGCTTTGAGAGTGGGAGTGTGACCTAGCAGATTGTAGATTTGGTGTCTGCTGGTATGTGATATTATATGATATTAGAGTTGTTTTTAGTGTAATTTTTTGAAGTTTTTGGTGTTAGAATTTGGTAGAAAAATTTGTGGTGAAATTTTGATTTATGTTATTTAAATTTACTTTTTAATTATATATATGGATTCAGCGCATTAGAAAATTTCTAGGACACTTCTAATATGCAGAGTTTACTCATCAAACTTGTAATTTCAATAAATTCCTGCAGAATTTTAGATAAATTAAACTAAAAAAATCCACCAGAAAAATTTCCAAAAAATAAGAATAATTCATATAATATTAAATTTCCCTCATTGTAAATTATAAAAATTTAATAATAAATTACCATGCACAAAGTATCTTTTCGGTATCACCTCGGATTACAATTACACAATTACTCAGGTTAGAAATATATTGCTTGCTCTATTATAGGTATATCTCACTTACCTATTTCAACAAACGAATGTGGGCTCGAAGAATTTCAAATTCATTTTAAATAATAGGTAAGATTTGCTTTGAAGGGAATGTTTTTAATTGAATACATTTATCAGCCATCATCCTATTGGGTTTTTTGTTTTTTTCATTTTCATTTTAAATTTCATTCCAATTTTCCTCCACCTCATGTTGATCGCCCTCCATCCACTTGTTGAATCCACAGGTTTCGTTTCCACTTACCCTATTTGAATCGTTGTCCATCGGTTGATCGCTCTCCCTCCACGCATTTGAATCCACACATTATTGTTTCCACTTACCTTATTCGAATAGTTGTCCTATCAGAGAGAGCAGGAGACTCAAACTCAGAACACAGCACAGAACATGAAACTTCACAACTTGGCTTCATTAGCTGATTAAACATGTATTTATACAGAACAGAGATCTTTCTAGAGATCGATGGGGCGGTGGCTTCTTCAGGAAGCTTTCCCCATTGTCAATGAATTCTAGAACCTGCATTAAATCTCTTGTTGAATTCTGGCCGCTCTACGCCGACTAACACTGATGACTACGCCAACTATCGCCGTCATACGGTCGTTGTGATTAACGGTCTAACACCTCCCCTTAATCACGACGACCTAAAATTTAACTTGCCTGCTGGTCTAAGTCTCAGCTAGGCTTACAACAAAACATTTCATTTTTGCCTTCTTATTAAAGGGTCCATGCTTGTTCCTTTTCCTTTGCTGGTGCAGTTTCATCTTCACCTTTCTGGGTTTCCTTATGAAATTCCTTTGCTCCTTGCTTACGTACTTATCGTCAACAACCTCTTCTAGATTGGGATGCAATGCAAGGTCCCGAACAAGGTAATCTAATTCATGTTTTGTTGCTTCTTCCTGATTGTCAATATCTGCACACTCAAAAACAATGTTAGATTCATAAACAGAACCATATTGATTTTTGTCATCATGCTCTTTGGAAAGAGCTTTGCTTCCTTCATTTTTCTTTGCTGACATAGTTGGTTGATTCATGTCTTCAACCTCTTTTGTCAATTCTGTTGCTGCAAACATGTTGTTCTGCATTTGATTTGTGTATGGAGGTAGGCAACTCTTCTCACCAAACAACAACTCATCAATAAGATGTTTTTCATGCATCATATTTAACCACTCATCATGGGATACATAATTGTCATCAAATTTGACTTCATATATCTCTAAGAAAATTGGCAAAACTGGCATTAATCACTTCAATATTGCATCAGTGTCTTCAAATTTTTCGTGTTGATTCATATCTTCATTAGGCTTAAATTCTGGAAACATTTCTAATTCTTCTATAGCTTCTGCCATTTCATTCCTTCTCCCCAAGTATTACAATTTTCTCCGTAATTAGTTGAGTCTCCTTTGCTGACCCATCACTCTATCACAGAACCAAATCATATTTAAAAAACATTATACTGGGTTTTGAGAAAATTCAACTGCCATGCTACGCCAAGCCATACGACTTTTACTCCACAAAACAGCTGGCTTTTACTCCATACTTCACCAAGCCTGAGCAAGTACAAGCTTCACTATGATCTGCACCACGCTGGCCACATACAAGCTTGGTGTTCCAACAACGACTCTTGCAAGCAGAAACCCAACCACGATCAAGACTCAGCAGCTCTCTCCTCCTTTCGTAGCTGGAACACGGAAATCACATTCGACAGTATCTTCCGCATGCAACAGCTTTAGTCAATTCGCCCTTCACCCGCTACAAACAGATTTTTGTTTTGCGACACAGGAAGAACATAAAACAACAGCCACGAGCCGAGATTTGGGGACCAGATTCCACTAGATCTAATCTAAAACAGTAGCAAAACAGTTATACAGAATCAAAAAAGAAAACAAAGCATCACGCTTCCCTACTCTCAACAGCCACTCACAGCGAACACCACGTTTTGTCTGCCAAGCTCCAATACTTGACTTACCGTCGCACAGCCTCATGCCTTCACTTGGTCCATCGAGGTCCTCAGTAGGACTTTCAAGACGTGTCTCTCATAAGTAGCCAACGCGGTGACTCAGACATCATCAGCATCGCTGTCCCTTGTTGTTTTCTGCCACGGCCCCACATTCTCCTGAGCCATTTTCTTGCTCACACTCACAAATACAGAACACTCCTCTTACTCAGAAAGAAAGCGGAAACGTAGTCAGTCAGACTTGAACACAACAACGACTCACTGCGTCTTCAACACCACAGAGCTTACTCGAACTTGCTCTCTGTCCAGCGCATTGCAACAAACAGCTTCAAGAAAAACACTCCCAGGTGGCACACAATCCACCACTGTTCACATAGATGAGATCTCACTCCTTGAGACCTTCACTCCACCGAGTTGGTCACACTAATGCCCCACGCAACAACTTTTAAAGCAATGATTGGCTCCTTCAATTCACAAAAAGAAACAACGCAAGCCAAACACAGGTCTCCTCTCTTCACACTGTCAAAGACTTGCAAGCTCAACGCTTTCCTCTTAGCACACACCTTATCGCTCGAACAAACATACAACTCCAACGCACAACACCCTCTTCAACCAGCTCTCAAGGCTCTGCACAGCTCAGTGTGATTATGTCGCTTTCCCACCATAGCAAGAGCTCACACTCTCTGCACATTCAACACAGCAAGCAAATTCACGTTGTCTCACGCTTTCTGCACAACGGGCTTTCCACATAGTTCTTAAAAAAAATGCACAAAATAGGCTCTCTCACAGCTCTTCCACACACAACACTGCAAACAAACAAAACTCTCAGCGACAGTCTCTAGTTCTTCACCACAGCGGACCGATCTGACAGTCAGCTGGCGCAAAACAACCTCACCAGTCTTCACAGGACTGCACCAATCTTGGCATCCTCCACATACAGCATCACAGCTCTACAACATTCAGTCGAAACCCTCAGCTCTGATACCATATTAGAGAGAGTAGGAGACTCAAACTCAGAACACAGCACAGAACATGAAACTTCACAAGTTGGCTTCATTAGCTGATTAAACATGTATTTATACAGAACAGAGATCTTTCTGGAGATCGATGGGATGGTGGCTTCTTCAGGAAGTTTTCCCCATTGTCAATGAATTCTAGAACCTGCATTAAATCTCCTGTTGAATTCTGGCCACTCTACGTCGACTAACACTAATGACTACGCCAATTATCACCGTCATACGGTCGTTGTGATTAATGGTCTAACATGTCCATCGTTTAGTTTCAATGGACAGGGTTCAATTCCCGTTTTGATCACAAGTTTGTTCATGTATCTCTCCTGGCTCATTATGAACATGCACACATGGGTTCATTGGTATCGCTGCACATCCCTTTGTTATTAAGGTATGTCCACTTTATTGATTTGTATTATTAATCATTACAGTTCATGCTCCTGCATCACAACAATTTGCAATACTAATTTTTGCTAGTCATGCTTCTTAGTTACTGCCTGGCCTTACATGGTATCAAAGCCAACTCCCAAAAATAGTTGTAACTCCCTTCTGCCTACTGCTCCTGTCCTCTGCCCCTGTGGAGTCTGCCTATTGCGCTCTCTGTCCACTGTCTACTGCGCTCATTGTCCCCTCCACAGTCGCTGCCACTCTGTAGTCGCTGCCACTGTCTAATGCATAATCACTGCCACTGTCTAACGCATAACCATTCTGCCCTTTGTTTCTCTGTGTTGAATGAACCCCTGTGGTGAACGCCTAGAGAATGCAGCTCCGAATAAAACCTTGCTGAAGTTGTTGGGTCATCCTCATATGATGGGAATTCTGTGTCTTCTGAAGAGCCGACAAGGGCTTCGAACCGATGCCAATCTTGCAGGAAGCGTGTGGCATTGACGGGTTTCAAGTGTGAGTGCGGTTATGTTTTCTGCACCGATATTCGGACAAGCATGGATGCTCATTTGATTACAAGGAGGCCGAGCATCTGGAGACAATTTTTATTTTAAATCGATTTTACATGACAAGCTACGCTGATATGGTGATTTTACTGGGCAAAGCTCGGTACGATTTTTATTTCAAATTGATTTTACATGACAAGCTACGTTGATATGGCGATTTTATCGGGCAAAGCTAGGTACGACTTTTATTTTAAATCGATTTTACATGACAAGATACGCTGATATGGTGATTTCATTGTAACGTTGGTCTTATTGCAGATCTAGAGAGAACGAAATATAAATTGTCACTAGTTTTGTTAGAAATGGATTTTCCAATGCCTCTTTTCCTTATGAGCTAAGTATGGTGAGTTGTAAGCTCAATAGGGACTTGCATCTGTCCAGTTGTTGTAGTTATCCTTAACTGACACTAAACCTCCTTCATTGCTATATAATGGAGGTATTCTATGTACTTTTACATGATATTGTGATTAATAAAATACTCTTTTATTGTATCATAGTGGGTGATTCTTTCCCTGTTGAATTCATTTTTGGAGTTTCCTAATTTTTTCATGCCCTAAATGGGGTCTCTATGATCAGGTGTACATAGATCAGGTCAGATCTGAGCTTGATACCCATGGCTTCTTCATAGTCAGGGTTCCAAGATTCATATTGGCACCAAATTTTATTTTATTTTTTGTAGTGATCACTAATATTTGATTGTTGTATTGAGATCACAGTATCAATGGGAATTCGTCCACTATAATCATATTTGTGAAGTCTCACTCTAGTAAATCATAGAGGGGATCAAAACCTTTCATCATTGATGCTCAAATTCAATCAAGACCAACTCCGGGGTTAGATTACTCGGAATCAGCTTTTCTAGTGGGTTGATCTTTACTCTTTTGGTAGTTGAGCATCTACACATGCAACAGATACTTCAACGACATGTTAATATTTTTGTTACAGTTGAAGTCTGTTGTATAACTCTCTCAGCTGGGGAGAAGGGTGCACGTCTCCTTGAATCTCTAGAATCCATACGAGATAACTAAACGGTATAATATCTGAAGCTCCTGTTTTGAGAGAGAAGAGCTTTGGGTTATATCGTTGATCTAGTTTGAAAATGTCAGCAATATGCCATCATGAATTGGTCTAATAGTGGATCTTGGTTTTGATCTCGAGCTCACCCTCTAGAGATACGCCGACTCCAACTTTTTTGCTGCAATTTGAATTTTCCCTTCACTGCCTCCAGGCCTATCAACAATTAGGCATAAGGGAAACATATTTGAATTTCAAGACAACACAAGTGGATATGCATACTTGTATTTGTGGGAACAAAGGCCTGCATTTGTTTGTTATGAAGCAATGACTATTATAACAAATTCTCATAAGTGTCATGCAAACGAATAGGAAAGAGGCATATGCATGGGGATTATCATTGGGGTGTTAATTTGCCTATGTTATTAGGGAGATTACAATTGGGTTTTATTTGCCTCTCACCTCTCTTAGGCCCAATAAAAACACATTTTTTTTATTAGTTGTTTATACTACGGGTCCTTTTTCCATAAAGGGTTTTTAAAAGAAGGATTATTTTTTTTGGGGCACAAATTCTTTAAAACAAGGATATTAAATCTTAAAATTTCCATGCATTGTTTTATATGAAAATGATGCCGAATGGAGAATAGCCATATATCCATTTGGTTGATGTATTTGGTATCTTGATGGATGCTAGTTATGAAATCCTTTCTTGATGGCCAGTGGTACAAATGTTGTTGAATTGATATGATTTGTAGCATGCTTTGAAGTGTAAAGTAGTTGTTGTTGTCATCGTCAACTTTTTTTTATAGTAATTTTTGTGGCTAGTGAAAACACATTTGCCAACTTTTGTTATCAAGATGGGTAAAATATTTCAAGATCTTCATGAGAAGAAAGCACCAGATGAACTTCATGGAGAGGATATTCAACTGTAGTCAGTCGTAGCCCTTTTGCAAGGAGAGAATGCAACTCTTAAAAATAGGTTGCAAACTTCATTCACTCAAAAAATCAAGAAGGTTGACCATCTAGATTCAACCATGGGAAAATATTTCCAAATGCTTGCAGATGAACTTTAAGAAAAGATTGACCTCCTTGATGAATTAGAGGAGGAAGTTCATACTTTTTCTAACTCAAGAATAGAAAATTTGAGGAAGCAACTAGAAGAGAAAAACATTTAGCATGTTATGAATATTAATTGTTTAAAAGAAAAATGTTGGAGCGATATCATTTTTTCAAACAAGATTATGATGCCTTATCTCAGCAACTGATTGAGAAGGAGGCGGTCATTCAAAAGTTGGAATATTCTAAGCAGTAACTTGAATTGGAAGTTAGTCTTCTTCAAAAATTTGAGATGGAGATAGTTGATGTTAAGGTGCCAAGCTCTCATTCTTCCACACTTGATGATGAATACCAGAAGCCTTGTAACACCCTCTTCCCACATCTACCCGAGCAACTAGCTAGCCGGTGTAAACATGTGATGAGAGGCCACTATGATATGACTTGACCTCCTAAGTCACATTAAGGAAGTGGAACCAACAGAAACACACCATACAGACATCCAACATCATCAACGTAACCCTTAAAGGACAAGTCATCCACTCAAACAACTTGTCCCTAGGCCCCACTGCTATTTTAAGTCTCTTGGGCCATAGTCAGTCTCATGCTATTGGAAAGGGAGCGACCAACAACCTAAAGTCTCTTTCACATGTTTGACTGCCAACAACTTTGGACTAGAATTGTTAGTGTTGTGCCAGCAACCTTAGGATTTAAGTCACTTTTTCAGGCTCAGAGCCTAGGTCACTGCCCAGAATTGATCCATCTATTCAAATTAGTAATATAAGATGGAAATGACAGTACTAATGAAAATACTCGTTCAAGACCTTGTCTAGACCCTTACTAGCCATGACAGGCATTTCATCCAACATATTGCAAATGTGTAATCTACAGGAGTAATTCAAAGTTCTGAGTATAGAGGTCTCATACTTAGCTGAGAATCACTAAGAAGCATTGATGCCTCAATGCATCAATTACCATTCCATCCATTATGTCATAGATACATTGATCATTCAATTATAAGTAAAAAGAGCCACACATGGCTGCTGTGATAAAACACATACATAACCGGCATAATAGCAACAAAAAATACTCATGAAAGTATAGTAATATAGACCACATATAATTCATCAAAATGCTCATAGAAATATAGCGAGAAATAACCATTCATTAATTATGTAAAATACAAACCCGGGATGGGACTTCCACGTTACACCCGACCATAGAATGGCTAAGCCAAAACTCTCTTCAGCCATTCATCCCTAAGCCATATTCCAAGCATGAATATGGGATATCATCGAACACATCAATTAAACCTCATCCAGGGATTCCAAAATCCATTCACCTTAACCCATCAAACAATGATTCCACCTCATGGTCGAAAGTCACAAAACCATCATCAAATTGGTCTCCATCCAAACCTTCCAGAGCTTCCAGAGCATTTGTTCCAATAATGGCTTCTAGGAATAGTAACTCAAACCAGAGCTATCTTTGAGCTTCCTGAGAATTTGTCCAACCAAGGCTTCCAAAATTAGTAACTCAACCCACCAAGGGCTTCCAAAGCGTTTGTCCAACCAAGGCTTCTAAGACTAGTAACTGAACCCAAGTTGTTACAGGGATTCCAAACTGTTTGTCCAACCAGGGACTTCAGGAACTAATAAATCAACCCAAGCTAAGGAAACATGAGAACCAACCAAAAGAAAACAATGAAAATAAACCCACAATCACCATGGCTATCCAGGAAATGGCAAGGCTAGGAAATCCATTATCAATCTAGGCAAATCCTTCCTACTAATGATAGATCAGAACCAAGAAACCACATGCATGTGGCATGCATGCCAAAACTAGTGAAGGAAACATACATGCAACACGATACCTGCAAGGAAATCTGATGTAGCTGCTGATCCTTGTGCATCCTTTCACTTTCCTGTTTTTCCTTTACCTGCTTGCTCCAAGAATATAAGTACGCCACACACTCCAAGAGTGCTCCAAGAAAATTCTAAGTGTCCAAGAGTATGAGAGAGAGAATAATGAGAAAGAGCTCCAACATTGAACTGACAAAAGGTTACCCGTTGATCCTTAGAAGCCTTTGTCATGCGGAAAGAGTTAATCTTGCGGACAAAACCAACCTCCCTAGAAGCCTAAGACTTTCTAGTGACAAACAAGACAATTAAGAGCAATTGTTCTCTAAACATGCATTTACCATACAAGAAATCAAGTGTTTAGATCCTACCTATAGTCCAACACTGTTGTAGTAGTCCAGCCTCGTCGATCCGGATGAGCTCCTCCTTCACTTCGAAACCTACATTCACTATAACAATCAAATGATTACATAACACCTGATATCTCATAAAACAAAACATATTCAACATATAGACCAAGGAGTATATGAAACAATTCATTAACAACAAATCATTGAGAAGAATGGACTTATTTGTATTAAGGAAACAAAAGAAACCATTACAACCTGAGCCTTGGTGTTGTGCAAGTTCTCCCAGGGTCCAGCAAGAGTTTTCCTCTACTTTGACAAGCTCACCCACTTCCAAATGAAACAAGAAAGGATGGTAATCTCTCCTCACAAGCTTCTACAAGGAAGTCCTAATT
>APFE030547338.1:0-17195 GCA_000404065.3 Pinus taeda
TGTGCTTATTGCTACGATGAGGTGGTTTTAAAGGGTTCGGCGAGGTTTGTTGCCGCAGATCCTGAAACCATGTTTGATTGGTTTTATATTTATAACCATATATTAAACAACATTTGTTATATGGCTATTTAATAACCATTCTCTATGATTTTGTCTCTTATGCAAGTTTAGGAGACAAATGAGAGAATGCCAAGTTTCAATGGCTGATGGGCTGCCATGTGGGTCCCACTTGCTTACTGGGATGCCATGTGGCGTACTGTGGGCCCCACTTTTCCCCTATCATATCAAACTTTGAAGAGCTCTATCTTTCGCATACGAGCTTGGTTTGACGAGCCGTTTGCACCTCCACGATCTGGTCCTAATTCGAGCGCAATCCAAACACTTTGCTTTTTGAGCCATCTTTGTCCTATGTGTCTCTCTAGAGCCACCTGGATCAAGATTCTTACACTACCTGTGCCCAATTTTTACTACAGTCTCAAGGATATTATATTTGAGGCTGCAAAGAAGAAAGAAGGATAAACTTGCTCCATTCACTTTCAACACACATATTTGGCTTCTCTACTTGGAGATTGGTGAATGTTTTAGGCACACTGTGTATAAATGGAGACGTGTATAAATGGAAACGCCTCTAGAGGTTACTCAAAAAGAAATTTGATCTGGAACCATTACCATATGGGGTGAAGGCTTCAGCTTGGCTTAGGCGATGAAAGACAAAGGTACCATATGAGGGTGAATGGTTTAGTTTGGCTGAGACTATGAAATACAAAGGAGGTCTGGTCTGGCATGCAATTATCAATACAAATAAACTCTTAGAATTGTCAATGAAAATAAACTCTTAGATTGAGAAATTGGGAAGGAAGTTGCACATGCCTCTTTTTTTAGTAGATTGTTTGATTGAGAAGTTGGGAAGGAAGTTGCACATGCCTCTTTTTTTAGTAGACTGTTTGATTGTATTACATTTAACATTAACATTTTTTTCACTCAAATTGGGCTATAGTTAGATCATGTAACATATCGCATCTTTTTTCATCTATGCTCTTCTTCTATATATACTACCAACTTATGACGTTTTCTTTGCAAAATCTAGTACAAATGCTAGTTATAATTATTACCATGAGCTTGTAATTATTAGTTTAATTTAATTTTATAATTTTATTATTACAATTATTATTATTATTATTTTATAATTTTAATTATTTCAAAAATATACCCTTCTTATTTTTTATTTTATTATATTTTATTTTTAACCAAATCAAAATCAAAATGTTTAGGATAAAATTACAACATCATAGTTTCTCTACCCAATAAAAGTTTTGTGAATACCATAATCATTCAATACAATATAAATAACATTAAGTGAAAGATCAAAGTTGATCTAATAGACTACACTGAACGCAAGGCTAACTACTTGCCAATGTTTAAATATATAAAAAAGTTAATTGACTAAATTCAAGCCTAGATTGAGTAATAATTAATATTTGGTCGGTGTTTTAAAAACTCTGATTACAAATATCCTTGAGTATATTTTGATTAATATTGTAATATTTAAAAATATATTATAATATAATATAGTATAATATTATATATATATATATTATATTTTAAATTTATTTATATTTATTTATAATGGAGTAGTTTTTAAGTGTAATTTTTAAAAATTATTGGTGGATTTTTTGTCATAATCGAGCGATTTTTTGGGCTAAATCTTGATTTGTGTTGTTTAAAATGGTTTTTGCAGTGCATATATGGATTCATTACCCTCAAAAACTCCTCGTGCATTTTGATTGTGAAGAGTTCACATTTCAAACTTGTGATTTCAATGAATCCCTCTCAAATTCTACACAAATTAGATCAAAAATAAAATAAAAACTTTCCAAAAAATCACACTTAAAAACTCCTCAACTTATAATTGGTTTAAAGTCAAATATTTTCGATTTTCAATTAGTTTACTTAAAAAAAATATTTAATTAAAATGTATTTATATTAAAATTAAAAAAAATAATAATAATAATTAATATTTTTTATTAGAAAACCAATTTTACCTACTTTAAAATTTATTTATCAAAAATTAAAATTATATTAAAATTTAAAAAATCAACTTTTTTCTATTTTTAGGCCGATAGGCCTTCCTTTGAAAGGGACTTTCGCCGTCCTTTTGGTTCTCAGGTTGACACCTGGCGTCAGGCATAGAGAGGGTTCTCAGTTGACACCTGGCGTCGGGCATAGAGCGGGCATAACCGCAGAGCTCATACTCGTCGTGTATTCATGGATATTCATGAAGGCGGTTCTGTCGACAGTAAGCTCATAGCGGGTTCCGACGACCTCTTCAACTTGGAAATCCAGAGTAAACGCGTCCGCTTTGACACCATATCTACTCAGAAGCCGATTATTATTCAAGGTTCATTTAACAGGTATATTTTTCTGTGTTAACAGGGTTTTCTTATGATGGTCCTCTTTTCTGTTTCTGCTAAATACAATATGATTCTGTTCTCTGTATTTTACTCATTATTTCCTTTCGCATTCTACTATTTTACTGGTTGCAGCTTCCCACAGTTTTCTTATCTATTTCACAGACTTGTAGGCAGCCACAATTTATATCATTTACTGGGTAATTTTCTCTCTTGGGAACTCTATTGCTCTGTTACGCTGCAGTTTGTTTTGCCTACGAGTATTAATATTACATTTTTGGTCTTTTGGCAGGTCACTCTTTTGCTCAGCATGGGTGCCGAAAGGCTTAGCGCACTTCCTCGGCCATTCCAACCAAGGGTTTTGACATCTAGGTGCTTTCTGGACCACTGAGGTTTTATAAGATTGATCGGGGTTTTACCGCTGCAGAGGACGACCCCAGAACCGTTTCTATTATGACTTTTAGGCTTTCTGCTGCGAGCTAGGGATTTTAAGTTGATACTGAACTCTACTAGTTAATGGACTGAAACCGGTCTTTGGAAGAAGTGACAGCTTCTCCGGCTTTCCAAACCGTATTTTACTTCCTCTATAATTTATATTGCTCAGCTATAATTTTCTTTTGATTAACATTATTCTGTGGTGGGTTCTCACTAGTTTTTCCATCCCTCTCCGGCATGGAATTTGCTATATTTTTGTTTTTAAGTTTTAATAGGAAAAATACCATTCTCTACTGGATTTTGAATTAAAGGGTTAAATCCTCATGCTATTCCTCATTGACTTATTGATGATGGGTTAGTTATATATATGGGTTTTCATTTTTATTCTAAAATATATGTTTATATTTCAGTACAAGTTCCGGAAACAGTTCCCATTTTTCACCAGTAGTATGGTTACTGCTTTGAATATAGTTCATAGTGCGTCTACAGTCATAATACAGTTGCATGTCGACGTACTCATTTCTTGTTTTGTTTGATTACTACCCTTCTGGAACCGCTCACAGTTTCCCCCTTCCGTGACTTGAGGTAAATCCAGAAATATCAGTTCCTTCTTAGCCAGGCTTCCATAACTTTTGGTTAATTAATTTACTGAGTGTAACATTTAGCATCTCGAACACCTGATTATGGGAATCCAATATCATGGTGATCATATAGAACAAACTGCATAAAAACATTGGGAGAGGTACTATGCTTTAGGAAGCGTGAAGCATTCCCAGATTTGTTGGCATCTATTACAAAGTTTAATTGTGGAAAACCCTGACAGGAGGCCTGTTGCTGCTGCTTGTGCTCAGACAAGATATCAGAAACATTACCCCATTATGTCCATCTTTCTTGCACATGATTGAGATTAACGATATATTCATTGTCACTGTGACAAGGAGTTGCCTGCTCTTCAAAAGAGACAACCTGACCTGCATATTCACAAATAGAAGTGCCTGCTGTAATTGCATCCCATGACCTCACACCCCACCTCTTATCACTGGTTCTAAAAACCTCTAAATGGGTATTCAACCCTCTTTGAGTTACTCCATTCCTACAACTTGGAGGACACCTACACTACTCATTGCATTCATAGATTAATGGCTTACCCTTTACAAGAATACCCTTTGAATTGTATGGCATTTGTTTGCCATTCCTCTGAGCACACAAGCACCCAATACTTGAATCACAACCACCTATACATGCACATCCCTCAGCAAAGTCCAACTGCACTGAACAATTTGGGTGCTTGATACATCTACTGGTATACTCAAAATGGGGTGGCCCGTTTTCATTGTCTACAGTTTTAACAAGACAAATAGGCAACTTCTCACTTCCCAAGGATATGTCTGAATGAAGAAGACCTATTCTTGATAGGGGTTGTGATTTCCAGAACCTTGTGTTTTTTAGAATCACCGAACCAAGCTCTGGTTGACCTAGTAACCTCTGAACCCTGTACTTAAAAACACCACATCCTGAACACCCTTTATCTAACCAAAAGTGTTCAATTTTATAAAGACCATCATATATATAAATTTTACCAGAAGGAGACCTGCTGTCTTTGATGCCATGAACAACTCTGATCTCAACTCCATAGTGCATGCTTCGTTCCAAAGCAAGGTTACCTCTCTCAAGCTTTTGATCAACGCTCTACTTCTTATGCCCTATGTAATTATTTCCTCCTTGCCTAGTGTAAACCAACACCTCACCCTCATCATCATCATCTTCATAACCCCCTGAAGCAATGACATTGATTGCCACAGGCTCATTCCACTGATTGTTTCTAGCAGTAATGTAATCTATACCAGCCTGTAAACCAATAACACAGAGTTCCATTCGGAAATAAAAGTGATCACCCACATGAACGCCTAGGACTGAACCTATATATCTTTTACTTCTGTTTATACAATGCCCTCTATCCATCATCATGGTCCCTGCCCATGAGTGAGCACGCCTTGTTCCTCCACCTGCTTCCTTGCAGGATTCATCTTCATTCATCAGATTGCGCCGCAAGGCATCATATGTCCTCAGAGCCTTCCTGACTTGTTCCCTGTCATCGCCATTTGAGGTTGCATTCTTTTCGGTGGCACGAAAACTAAATGTCCATTTGCTACTTCGTTTGTGTTTTTTACTATATGCTATCATCTTTGCAGGAAGATTTTCATGTGCATGAGGGATTGAGCCTGTTCCAAGCACACAGAGGTCCTTTGAAACTACTCAAACTTCTATCAAGAGCAGATCCCAATTGACTGACATTGGGTACCTTTGCATTGATGCAAGAAATCTTCAGTGCTGGTTTAATCCCTTTCTGCCTTTTGGCTTCTGGAGTAACTTGCCATTGATTCTCATACTCTGTCTTCAGTGATGTGATGTTAAACAGGTTTTTCAATTTCAAGCTCGCAGACTCTACAGTGACTTGCCATTGATTCTCATACTTCTCAAACTATGTCTTCAATGAAGTAATGTTAAACAGGTTTTTCAATTTCAAGCTCACAGACTCTGGAGAAACTTGCCATTGATTCTCATACTTCTTAAACTTTGTCTTCAATGAAGTAATGTTAAACATGTTTTTCAATTTCAAGCTCGCAAACTCTGGAGAAACTTGCCATTGATTCTCATACTTCTCAAACTCTGCCTCCAATAATGCAATGTTAAATAGGTTTTTCAACATCAAGCTTGCAGACTCTGGAGTACCTTTCCATTGATTCTCATCTTTCTCAAACTCTGCCTTAAGTGATGTAATGTTAAACAGGTTTTTCAACTTCAAGCTTGCACACTCTGGAGTACCTTTCCATTGACTCTCAACTTTCTCAAACTCTGCCTTCAGTGATGTAATGTTAAACAGGTTTTTCAACTTCAAACTCATGGGCTCTGGAGTAACTTGCCATTGATTTTCATGCTTCTCATCCTCTGTCTTCAGTGCTGTAATGTTAAATAGGTTTTTTAATTTCAAGCTTGCAGACTCTGGAGTAACTTGCCCTTGATTCTCACAGTTATGACGCTCTCTCTTCAGTAATGTAATGTTAAACAAGTTTTTCAGTGTCAATCTTGCAAACTCGGCTAGCTCTTCAGGATTCCCGCTTCCTTCTTTAGCTCCAGCAGTTATTTCACTGCCATACTCTGTGTTCACTGTAACTAATGGGTTGTTATTCACTTTCAAGGGAACAGGCTCCACAGTTGGTGATGCTTTTGGATTCGTAACTTTCACAGGAAATTGTCCATAATGCAGATGAGGATGATTTTGGGTTTGGCTCCTTTGCATTTGAAAATACCCATCATTGCCTCTGCTCTCAGGATTGTTTTGGTTAACAGGGACTGAAGTATAGACATGTGGGTGCCGATGATTCTCAGGGACGAACGCAAATTGCATCTTATAAGGGACAAAAATGGTTGTCATCGCGCGAATAGGTTGCAATATGCCAATATTTAAATTATGGGGTTTCTGTTTAGTAAATCCATACTTAAATTATAGGGCTTGTTTGATATGTCAGGACTAAATTACAAGGTTTCGTTTTTTACTAGTATCACTTCATGTGAACAGAGACAGGTTCTTTTCATATGAACACAAACTAAGAGCCACATTTACTCTAACCAACATCAATTGAAGGCTCGAACTCGAGGTATTTATTTGGAAATTGAAAGCATTTTCAATTTTCCAAAAGAAGTTATCAAGCATATTCAGTTATTGAAAAATATTGTGATCTTGAGGCTATGGTATTACGTGGGAAAGTGCAGATAACTGAGTCAGACTTTGAATTTTGCTTTCTACATGTTTCTTGCATGCTTTGAGCAAAAAGACCATATAGGGAGCTTCCAAACACTTCAACATGAAACCTTAGTTACTTGTAGTCCTCAACTTTTGACTATTGTTGTGTCTCTTCAATGGCAAGATCCTGTAAATATATTGCTTACACATCATAGGAAAACTACCTCAGTTTCATTTGATGGCACAATCAAGCCTTGGAACCCGACAACAAGCACAAGAAGTGTACTTTGCAACCCTGTTCTGACATATTCTGGGCATAGATATGAAAGGAGCCTTGTGGGGCTTTCTGTTGCTATTGGTTCAGAGTCAAATGAGGTATTTGTCTATCATAAATCTATTCCAATACCAGTGGCATCGTACAAGTTTAACCATATAGACCCAGTTAATGGTAAAGAGGTATATGTTGTCGATGGATAGTTGGCTTCCTCTGTATGCTGAAAAGGGCAGATCCAAACCTGGGTTGCATCATCAATGTTAACATTTGGAGGCCTCTATTACCCTTGATGAACCCAACCTTCCTTGGACAATGATAGATTGGGGTTCTCCAAAATAATATGTTTCTACATATATGTGTGCTATCAAGGGAGGAGTACAAGCCATTTTTGGATGGCACTCAATTAACAACCATTGGATTTGTTGTGCAACCATATCTATGTCAAGACGGGCCAGCTATTCTTCAGGCTATTACTTTGGATGCAGCCCCAGTGAAGTTTAGGCATGGAGATCCTTACAACCACAATACCAAAGAAATGAATTCCATGGATACAAACACGTCTAGTTGCATCATAATTCAATTGGGAATACCAGATTTTAGTCTTTTTTTGGGGTTTTACGATACTGAATTTGTGTGAGTGATGCCATGCAAAATCATTGCAATCCTCCAGCTCCTGCATCGACATCATAAATGGAAATCTAGCCCAAGAAATCCATACAAAAAGTCGCATCTTCATTTATTGGGCTCCTTGACATTATACCTGTTTCAAGGGTGAATTTTTAGATGCATATTCCAGATCGATTTTTTGTTTTAAGAGATACAGCTTAAGTTAATGTCCATGCTTGTGTTATCTGCCCGACTTTGTCCCAATGGCATCGAAGGCACTGTCTTTCCTTTCCTGATGTCAGTGTCTAACTTTGGGAATACGGTAGACTTTGGATAACAATTCTTATATGCAGCTTGATGAGATTGTCACTTTTCCTATTTCTCTTTCTTGTGCCAGACTGTACAGTGGAAAGCAATAAGCCCCCAAACATTGCCTTATCATATGATTCAAAAATATAAGAGAACCCAAGAGGTAGGAGGTATGAATGTAGATCATTTACAATTTGCTTTTCCTAATGGAAAATATCATCCAACAATACTATTTTTTCCCGTCCAGATTATCACAAAAATGCACCATCAGTGTGAACAACAACTGCCAACATCTTATACAATGGCATTATATAGAAGCTCTATGTTGAGGGAGTGAACCATGACTATACATTTAATTTGAAGTCAGAAATAGTGCCTTGGAGGATCCAGATGACCATTTTTCCCTTGCTTAGTCTGGAACCAGTTAATGTTCAAAATATTGTTTGTGGTAGTAAGCATACTGGCTAAAAATCCCATTAGTTTCATTAATTGTTTAAAACTTTTGAACAATTGCTATAGTTCGATGTTTATGTAAATTAATCGAAGTCTGGCCATTGATTGTAAACCAAAACAAGTTCTAACTGATCTAATAAAATTGAAACTTGAATACCTATTGTAAGCGCATGTGATAACAAACACTACTTATGAGAACAAATGTGTTTGACAATAGAAATCTAATTAACAATTTTGTATTTTCTTTGGATTAATACAATTGTGTCTCTTCTTCTGGTCACTAGTTTTAGTGACCCACTGGTGCTCACTAGAGCTGAAAAATTTCTTGTCCTTGCCTTTGGAGCAATTGTATGTATGTGGAAGGAAAAGCAATTATGATATCACTATTAATTTACCAGACCATTGTTATGTACTTTCTCAGCTCTGAAGATGTGTAACTTGTCGTTTAGCTTTATACATTCTCTTGTATACCACTTTACTTTGAATTTGTCAATATCATAAGTCCAGTAGCGATTTAAGTGTATGTCTGCATGGCAGCATTGTTTGCATGGCAGATCAACGTTGGGCTTGAATCATCATTTCACATTAGCCATATACGTTTCTCTTACAATTAGATTGTAATATATTTTGTTTCTTTTACAATATGATTGTAATATCTTTTCTTTCTCTTCTGTGGGAAATTTTGTACAGGAGTTCAAACATTGTATATAAATAGAAAAATGCAAAAAGTGACAATCAAATTTTGTACTCAGAATTATGACAAGAAAGCCCCTGTTGGGTTTGTGAGGAAAGAGAGCTTCAACACTAGTTTTGTCTCCAACCGCCAAGATGATTGGTACGCTACTAACATGTTTACTGAAGAATTTCTGCTATTCTCTTGTAATCTATAGGCCCCCAAAGCTCCTCATAGATGAGATTTCATTCTGTAACTAAATTTTACAATTCCAATTTAATAATCCTATCGGCCTCTCTTTGTACCTTTTGGGACAATTGCTAGTTGTAATACTTCAAGCACCGACCAACATCGCTTGCGCCAAGTCTTCTACAATGTTGTAGTTTTGGGCGACACATGCAAACGTATTGTACATTGTGCGTCAAAGTGCCCCTTTAGGGGGGTGAATCACAAGGTCAGCAACCGACCTTTCGATATGCAAATCGTTGGGCAACAGTGGGTTTTGACTTGAAGAAGGTTCCTTTGCATGAGCGATAGGAGCTCCATAGGATTTGGCTCTTGTTTTTATATCTACCGTTTCAAAGGTGTAAACGGTAGAAGATCCTTCACCAACTGAAGGATGTTGTAAACCACCGTTGCCCCCTTGCGGGGGTTGGGGTTGGTTTGCAATGAGGTGTTGTTGCTGCTGAGCAGGGATAGGATTATTAAGGATAGTGGGGGTCCTACCAGTGTCCTTTTTAGCGATGAAATCTGTGCATTCTTGAAGACGCGGGCAGTGATAGGTCATGTGGTCTTCAACACATATTTTGCAAGGTAATCTGGTGGGGCCAATCTTTTAAAAAGTATAAAATTTTGGAGTGTTGTTGCAATGGCAAAAACACATCCTCAATTGCCAAAGGTTTGTCAAATCAAGTCTTCGCTAATAGGTGAGACTTTATACAAGGATGATGAAAGCCCTAAATCACCTAAAAGCAAAATCAAGGTAAGAAAAGGTGAGTTTAGAAGAACCAGTTCACCAAGTTATGCAAATAATTTCAAGGGATACATACACAATGCAAGTGGCAATGAGGATCAAAAAAGGGCTAAGCCTCCTCAAAGGAAGAGCAACTTCAAAAGATCCCCAAGAGAATGCCACCCATCCAAGTACACAAGGATTTGCTCAAGTTATTGTTAGTTTTGCACTAATTTTGGTCATAAAGCTAGAGATTGTAAAGCATACTACAAAGCTAATTGGAATGTTTGTCATCAAACCCTAGAAGAAAGATTACTTGCAAACAAGACAAAATCCTCAATAGGATGAAATGGGTTCATAGTATAGGGGTTCCAAAATTTTAAAAAGCTGAAAATTTTGGACGGGTGTTGCAGTGGCTACAACACATCCTCAATTGCCAAAGGTTTGACAAATCAAGTCTTAGCTAATAGGTGAGACTTTATACAAGGATGATGAAAGCCCTAAATCACCTAAAAGCAAAATCAAGGTAAAACATGAGAATTGTATCCTTCATAACTCTAGTGCTAGTGAGAAAAAAAAGGTGAGTTTAGAAGAACCACTTCACCAAGAAGTTATGCAGATAATTTCAAGGGATACATACACAATGCAAGTGGCAATAAGGATCAAAAAAGGGCTAATCCTCCTCAAAGGAAGAGCAACTTCAAAAGATTGCCAAGAGAATGCCACCCATCCAAGTACATAAGGATTTGCTCAAGTTATTGTTAGTTTTGCACTAATTTTGGTCATAAAGCTAGAGATTGTAAAGCATACTATAAAGATGATTGGAATGTTTGTCATCAAAACCCTAGAAGAAAGATTTATTGCAAACAAGACAAAATCCTCAATGGCTATTATAGTTCAATTGCTCCACCATTCAGGTTCGATGTAGAATCGTTATCAATGTCACAATTTTGGACATACGGCACAAAACCGTAGAAATAGGTGAAGTGGGTTCCTAAACAAATCAAAGCAGAAAATCTTTCTATGAGAAAGCGAAGAACAAAAAAATAAAAAATAAAAATAAAAATAATTGCGAAACCAGAAGAAGAAAACAAAGAGTGTAAATTAGAAGAATGTGACTTAAGTGCTCCAAGGAGAAGGGTTATGGAGGATTTTGCAACATAAGAACCCTAAAATTATTCTAAAGCAAAAGTGGATAATGAGTTTATTGAAGAGGGGATGTTAACAATTTAAGCAATGCTTTGTAGGCTCCTCTAATGGAGAAAGTGAATTTTTACGACGTGTCTTTGGAGCAAAAGAGGATCCGAACACTTCTTATTTCCAAATAAGCTACAATTAAGAAATTGTTGAAGCATCTTACATGAGAACTCAAAATCTCCCATTGCTTGGACAAAATATGCATCATCCTTAATAACACTAATGGGATTGAAGAGTTTACAAATAAAGCATCATTTGAGAAAGTTATGTATCCAACTAGCATGTGATGGGTTATATCCTCACCAACATTACCGACAAAATTCGACACAAGTAGTGGTTACCAAGGGTTGCCACGTATATTGATAAGCTTATATGACTCTCTACAAATTGTATTCTTTTCTAACTCATTTTTTACAAGCATGTTTATCAAAGGCTCCCAGAGGTTTGTATGCTCGATTTCCATGCTCTCCATCTATGTACTTGGCAATGTAGTGAACTAAAATTTATGAATCTACTTGAATCTATTATTACTATGAGAAAGGCCACATTTGACATGTTCAACGTGCAATCTCTTCTAGCACAACAAACAAGAGATTCTTCATAATTTAATATGGTTATGGCAACTAATTTTTTTCGCAGAACAAAAGATATAAAAGATGAACTACAAGGTGAAGCCTTATTGCACAAAACATATGTTGTACAGTTGATAAGTTGGTTGCTTCTGCAGTATAGTTGGTTAGAGACCTATCAGTGCTAGATTATGTAAAGGGATGAATGGAATTCTTCTCCTTCGAAGCTAGAGAAGTTGTTTGTGTAAAAAGAAATTAATCATGGCATCATTAAAGAGAGCCCTGAACTATCAATTTCATACTCCCAACACATTTAGTTGTACCCATAGATTCTTTCAACACAATGTCTATTTTAATTCCAGTGTCTTCTATTTCTTTAGAGAAATCAATTTTTTCTTTAAAGAAATCAATTTTAAGCCAACACAACATTTTCTACATCACTAGTGCTTGCCTTAACATCTTGGCTAGAAGACTTTGGGAATTGTGAGAACCTTCGTTTTAGTGGTATGCCATCATTGGCAATACCATCTACTTCCATGAGTGAAATTAATATATCACAAAAAGTCAAGTCCAATCTACAAGGGGCATTTGGTACAAGTCAAGGCAACACAAATTGTAGAAGTTGTTCTAGAAATTGTTCCTTTGTATGTTGAAGTGGATTATGTATTATTTTTTTTCCTAAGATTTATCCCAAGTTTCATGGGATGTCTAATTTTACAAGCTTAAGGGCAGCAATTCTTTGTGACATAGAAAATAGGGGGAGAAGCTGCAAGAGGAAGATGCGGACAAGGGAAGCATCCCATTTGTCATTAATGTCAAAGGGGGAGAAAAGAAGCAGAGAAAAACAAGCCATCAATTCAAGGGGAGTTGCAACATCACTTCGCAGACATTTTGCTTAGAGTGTTGCCAACAATGCCAAAGTGGGGGTTGTTGAGATATTGTCATTGATGGCAAAGCAAGGGCCAACACACGAATGCTATTATCAAAAACACCACCTCAGGGCACCAACTTGAAGTGAGTATTAAAGTAAAAATGAGCATTGTATAAAGTTGCAGCGACTCTTGCATGTTCAGTGAGCAAAGGAATTGTATGTACTACTAAGGAGCAAGTTCAATGAGTTAAGGAATTGTGTGTACTACTAAGGAGCAAGTTCAATGAGTTAAGGAATTGTATGTACTACTAAAATCTAATGATGAAGGAAGCTCAATTTCAAAGAGATTGCACAACGACCTTTAGTGGAAATTATTTATTTACCTTCCCCAATTTGAGCAGAGAAGTTGGCCTCAAGCATTTTGATGAATATCTTCTTTCAAAAACATTTACCACTAGGGATCAAGCTACAAGAGATAATATTACTACGTATGTCGCCATTAGTAAAGTCCTTGTCATTGCTTCCATAAGCAATTTGAGCTTATAAGACCCCTAAAAGAAATTCAAATTAATATTGAATTAAATCTCAACTCAAGTCAGCTCTAATTATAAGACATGTATCTTCAAAAAGTCATGCGAGCTCCATCATAGATCTGCCAACCACTATAAATATAAATGTGTCTTCCCATTTGGCACTCAATTAGATGGAGCAAGACACAACCCTAAACTTGACCAAGAAGATACAAGAACAACTTGTGGAGGGAATAACAGAATTTTGTCAAGGAAAAAAAAAGAAGCTAGGTCAAGAGAGTCCAAAGGGGAGCTCGAGATAGCAAAAAGAAGTTCAAGGTTCATACCTCATGAACCATAGATCTAAGTGAAGGAAGAAAATATGTTTTCTTTAAGGCTTTCATAGAAGTTTTATTGCTCTATCATTAGAGAGTTTTTGGAGCAAACTCTTGATCAAAACTTGACCCTACATCTTTATGAATTGCGACCTATATCAGTGTAAGATATCAAACCTGAGGCAAGGGAAAACTCGTTTCTATAAAATGACAAATTCAAACCTATGGTAAGACACAGTCCTAAGGCTATTTTAGGCTATGATTTCGGCCCTCTAAATATTGTAACTTTGGCCCTGCATGGTAGTGTGTAGTCTCAACCTCTAAGACCAATCTCAACCCTCTTGAAACAGTGTACTCTACCTTCATTTCAAACTAACCTTTTGCTTTTGAAGCGAAAATATATGTCGTCCTAAAAGCAAAAGAGACGACCTCTTGTAATCCTTGAATTGAAACTCAGATTGTAGCAAAGTTATAACTCGGACAAGAGAATTGAATCGTGGCATGAAAACAAGTTGATGCAAAGTTTAGAAGAGTTTTGAGGGCAAAGTTGCCACAATATTTTGAATTAGACTTAAAATTACTTTGGAGCCTCTCTTGTGGTTAAACTTGGAGTGTTTTTTAAGACTATTTTGAATGAGATTTAGATGTACTTTGGAGCCTCTCTTGTGGGTAAACTTGAGTGTTTTTGAAGAGACTTTTGGTGTAGTTCTCTTTTATGCATTCTTTAAATATTTCTAGGCAATTTTAAAATTTCTTGGAGTAAACCTAGACTAGATTCTGAAGTAATACTCAGAAGTTTTTTTTAAGTGTTTCTAGTGAAGATTTTGGAGAATGCTTGGAAGAGATTTAAAAAAAAAAAACTTTGAATCTTAAGGGTTATCCTTGAAGTCATTTCTGGAACAAACCTTGTAATTTTGTAGCAGTCTTGAAAGCCTTTGGAATAGGCCTTAGACCAGTCTACGAAGCAATCCATGAAGAATCATTGAAACTTAAATCAAAAGCAAACATTAACGACATTATGAAGCAGCCACTTGAGACCAGCTAGGAGCACATGTTAAAGATCTTTTGAAGCATGCTAAGAGTGATCTTGTAGAACCCTTCTTGCAAAAAGTTGTTGAAGCAAATTTGGTGTTTGAGCAAAACTCGAGGAAGCCTTGAAGCAAGAAATCTTAGTGTCACTTTTTGAAGTCTTGGAGCAAAATTTTCAAGTGCACTTAAAACTCTTAAGCAAACTTTGTAGCCTTCATTGAGAAACTTGAAGAATCATTTGAGCTATCATTGAAGAAGTATTTTAAGATTGAAGCCTTGCTAGAATATTGACCAAGTTGGAGCCTAGTTTGTTTTTGAGGATTGGAATCCTCTTTCAAGGTTGGAGCCTCATTGAGACCAACTTGGAGCATGATTGTTGTAGAGGATTAGGGTCCTCACTATTTTTATTGACAAAACTATTTTTTTTCATATTCTACATGTTGTGTTCTAGTTTAAATAGTGATCATAACTGGCAAAATATATTACTTTTAAGGCAATGGCAAAGGCAAAGAGGAAAGGTGTTTTCAACACCCTTGTTAGCACAAGCCATGCCCAACATGGCGCTTCTATTCATCATCATTCTCATTTTTTGAGATGACTCTCCAAGAGAGATGAGCAAGTTGTCAAACATCCTCTCTGTATATGACTCTCCAAGAGAGATGAGCAAGTTGTCAAACATCCTCTCTGTATAGGAAAGCCATTTATTTGTCTATAAACAACAAGATATTCACCATTTCCATGCAAAATCTAGATAAAGGTGAAACCCACCATCTCACTCAAATGCTTCCCTTCACAACCAAATCACTAAAGGAGGGGATTGAAGTACACCTCAATTTCAATCTTAGGCCAAATTGTTACAATAAAGAGGACCGATTCTAGCTCACCACCAAGATTGAGAAAAGACTAAGAAGTTTGATTTTTCAATGACTTTACTTATTAAGCCAATTAGTGTTGATTAAATTAATATTAGAAACTATCCATATATATGTTTATGGCATGGATCTCCAAAGTTGCTTTGGAAAAAATCAAAGGATTATTTAATTTTCTTTGGTCTCAAAAAGAGATCATGGTGTTCTTCCTTCGTGTTAAATGGGAAAAAGTTGATACACCAAAGCTCTTAGGGGGGTGGGACTTGAAGAATATTTTTTGTTCTCTAAGGCCCTAAATGCAAAGTATGGGTGGAGACTAATTTATACTCATAACCTATGGACATCCATTGTCACTCGTAAACAAATCACTACCTACTCCTTAAAAGAGTGAATCACAAGAGAGGACATGTATGCTAACTTTATGATCTAGAGGTTGTCCTCAATTCTTTTGATATTATTAGCAACGTATTGGCATGGAAAGTGGGCAAAGGGGACCATGTGTGTATAGGTCTCAATCCTTGATCAGGGAAGGATCAAGGCAATCTCATCCCTCCTCTAATCGACCATGTAAGGGACAAAGGTATTTCTAAACTCACTTGCAAATTCAGTGATTACATTGATATGGAACCAAAAATGGGTTTTTTCACCGAGGACTTAGATCGAGTTGGCAACTTTTGCAAAGCATGGAATGAATTCATTAATGCCCTATCAAATGATCATATCTGATTAACTAACAAAGTAGATAACTCATCCAGAGCCTCTCCCTTCAACTCTTATACCCCTAAAACTAAATATATCTCCCTCTCCCTTCAACTCTTATACCCCTAAAATTAAATATATCTCCCCCATAGCTTGTCGTTTTTTCAACATGTTTGGTATATATGGTTGAACTCTTACATGCAAAAAATTGTTCATATTCACCTTAGCTAAGGGTTGGACTCAAATCCAAATTCAAATATACAAGGACTCCATGTTGATTATAAACTAATTAAATAATATTTAAGATAGCAAGAATATTACTCTCAAGCATGTACTAGAAAAAGGAATAATGCAGCTGAAAAGTTCATTTAATTATCTCTTGTTGTCAAATCTAGAGGTAGGAAATCAAGATACAAATCACCTTTCAAAAGAAGGATTGTTAATGGCAACAAGTCCCTTGTTAATGATGGTATTACCACTTCATCTTTCTTCGAAAATCCATATCAAGACCTACATACCGAGGCTGAAAGAATCAACACTCCGTTTTTTATTTGTTTCTTTATGATGTTCACAATTTTGGGTTTTCTTAAACAAAAAGCATTTCATTGATAAAAAAAATTGTGTTCATCCACAAAATCTAATTTTATCATTACTAATGAATGAAATTACAATTACTCCCTTCGGAAAAAAATCAAAGGTCTAATTTATAAAGCATTTATAGAAAACTGATCTACCTATTACTAATTTTAAAAAGGGGAGATATGCTGCAATGAGAACGAATATGATTGAATCAATGAAGAGGAGGAAAACATTGTTCGCTACGAAATGCATTGCGATTCCAAAATCAAATTTAACTATAGTGCTACAAGTGGTATATCAATTCTTCAATACCTTTGCCAAAAGAGCCTATGCTGCAATAGGTCATTCCATGTTTGTAGGAACGAGTTTCCAAAGTACAAACGGACACAATATGAATGGTTGCCAAATTGTAGGTCTTGAATGCTTTGACATTATAGTTTGATTTGGGTTCTTGCCGTTTTACCTTCACCTTACCTTTGATCGTGTAATTTGATAAATATGACCCAATGCGTACTAATCATTCCATTAGGGTCACATTCGTCCCAAAAGAAAATTAAGATGAAGTCTACGATGACTTAGCGAAAAATTACTGGGATATGGAGCAATTTGAGCCAAAGCACTAACACGGATTTTGCCGAGAAGCTTAAAAAGTCCACCCCCACATAGCTATATGGCAAGAGAAC
>APFE030547338.1:17205-29429 GCA_000404065.3 Pinus taeda
GGGAGAAGCTCTATTGTATATTTTACTTGTATCTCTGCAATTTGAGGAAAAGGAAGGCCAGGATTTTGCAGACATCATTGTGGATTCTTGTGGATTATTGTGCTGATGGTGTGTTTCCTACTTGTCGTTGTAAGTGTGTTTATGTGTTCCATCTCTCATTCTACTGCTGCTAATTAAACAAAAGAAGTGATAAAGTTTGAATTCATGCATGCCATGCTCAGCTTTCAATTTTGTTTAATATTTATGTTTTCCACTGTCTAGAGAGGATTCAAAGTCATTGTTTGCCCTCTTTAGCCTCTCTTCTTTTCTCCTTGATCATCTATCTCAGCTAAAGGCATCAGCACAAACTCCTACCTTGCCCCAAAGACCCACCTGCAAAAACTGAGCTCAATCCCCGCACCCTGAATTGCACTCCCTCCAATTGCCACCAAAAAACCCAAAAACTTTAAATCAACCCCCTTATCAGTTTACTAGCCTAAAATCCTTGTTCCTAATTGGTCAACTCAATCCTATTGAAAGATCCGAGTTTGACCCGAGAGAGCCTTCTCATACCTCATAGGGCTAGCTACGAGGTGAAATGGTTTGATGTAGCTTTGAGGTTTGTCTATCTCAGCCTAGGTGAAATCTCAAGTGCTAACAAACTGCACAGCTTCACTAGTGTGGGAAAGAGAGAGAAAATTTCAAATTTTATGCTTGAAATAGTCCTCCTCCTTCTTTGCTATCCGTATTCTCCTTCTTCCTTGAATTTTGCACCTTTTCTTGGCACAATTACTGCAGATCAAACTTGTTCTGAGTGAGTGACGAATGAGGTCGAGTTGTTGCCATTATATAGTGATTTTGTTGCCTAGTTTTAGGTCGAATTGTCCAATTTTGAGGCCAACTTGGTGGAGGAAGCCTGGAAGACTCATTTTAATATAAAATAAATTTCTTTCTTGACAATTTATTCCCAAGAAGGGTTCTTTACATTATGACATGAACAAGGACACTTGACACAAACACTAGAATCCTGCAATGGAGGATTTGACTTAAAAATAATTGACTCAGGCATGAAACCCATGCTTTAATAAGTCAATTTTATTAATAATAATTTTCTTTTTCTTTATTTTGATAAATATATTACATCATGACTCAAGTACAATTATAAGACTGAACCTAGTTACATTCTTCAACACATGGTCTCATGGATGAGCAAAAGGCAAGAATCAGTTGCTTTGAGTAGTGTTAAGGCTAAATATATTGCATCCTGTGAAGTAAGCAGAGAAGTTGTCTGGTTGAGGAAGTTATTGTCTGACTTGTTTGAAGGACCAATGGACCCTACATTTATACATTGTGACAACAACAATTGTATAAGGTTGTTTGAAGACCCAATGTTCCATGGAAATACAAAGCATATAAACAACAAATATCACTACATTTGAAAGTCGGTGAAAGATGGTGTGTTGTAGCTACGGTATATCTCCACTAATGAACATGTAGCTGACATCTTGACAAAATCCCTTCCTTATAAGAAGCTTGTGTATTTGAGGGACATGCTTGGATTAGTTGATATCCTCCCTAATTGAGAGGGAGAGATAGACACATCATTCTTGTCTTCATTTGGGAAGAAAGAATGGAGGATTGAGTAAACATCTAGCATCTGATACTCTTTGAGGATAAGGTAGGGCATCCAAGATAAAAGTAGTCGTAGAGGATCAATATTCTTTGAGGATTGGGAATCCAAGATAAGAATAGCCTTGGAAGGTCATATCCTATGAAAAACTGGGTGGGGTATGTACCGTGAGAGACAATGCTGAAGGTGTCTATAAATCATTGGTCTCGCCAGCATTGTGCTCTAATCTTGTGGAGAGATAGAGATGTTAGTCAAGGCCTTGATATGTGACAATGTTGGTTGTTATGATGCTAAACATATGGGTTACCGATCCGACTCTTCTTATGAGATCTCTTCATACTGAAAATGTTCATGTACCATTTATGGATACCTCCCTAGTTAAGAGCGAGTGTTGAAAAATGTGTAACAAGGTTCGGTATTCATAAATATGAAATGCACTTTTTGATTCTTATATATTGTAAAATGAAAGAAAAATTAATAATATTATTATTATTAGAGCATGGGTTTCATGCTCAAGGTCTTTTATTTTAGAGGTCAAGTACCCATTGAGTGCTTCTAGGGTTTGTCCTAGGTGAAGAAGTCAAAAGAGTCATTGTCATATGTTGAAGAACCCATCGGGCACACTATAACTTGTAAAAAGAATGATTTTTGTACTTAAAAGTGTCAAAATACCCTTCAAGACCAAGTCAACTTGCCAGCTAAGAAGTCAACCTATTTTGAGGATCTTCATCCACCTTGGAAGCCTATATATAGGAGAAAAATTCAACCTCCTACTGACACAATTCGTTCTCTAAAAAAATCAAGCAAAGGACAAGGACAAGGATCAAGTGTTTGGGATATTTTCTCTCTCTCTCTCTCTTCACATGTGTGAAGAAAGGAAGATAGGGTTTATGTTGTTGGATTGGGGTTTTGCTACTGTAGGATTGAACTTCGAAAAGGAGCAGAAAGAAGGTCGAATTAGGTCATGCTCAAGCCCTAGAATAAGGAGAAAGTCAAGCCAAGGTTTGAAGAATCCTTGGAAGCCCTAAATAAGCTCACATGTGTGGAAGTAGTTGTTGCTAGGAGGGCCGAAAATTTCAGACTTGCAATGGAGGCTGAAATTCTGTTGTTGAGGTAGAATTTGTGCTACTGGAAGAGATTTGACTAGGTTTGACTTAGACAAAAGGAAGCACATCATCAAGGAGGTTGCACTTGGTCTTGAAAGTGTATTGGTCTTGGTTTAGAGGTATTGGAATTCATAAATTGAGGAATCTATAAGAAGAGAAGAGATTTATGGGTTTTACTCTTAGGTGGAGAGGTTTTGGCCCTAACTTACAACTTATATCCTATGCTCTTGTGTGTTATTGTTCTTCTTGTTTTGGTAGTTGTTTGATGATAAAAACAAACATAATAATAAGAGAATACGCTAAAAAGTAAGAAAAGTAAAAAAATATCAACATCAGTTATCAAGTAAAGAGAAATTATCCTAACTATTGCCCTATAGATTTCTCAACAATATGCTTCCATAATACATGTTTATAAATGTAATGTATTACTGAAATAAATATCTTAATGTAAGTAAAAATACATATTTTACAACAAAAAAAGCAGAATTAATTGATAATGTATTCTAAATGCTCTATTTCAATTTTTGATCCATAACATTTTCTAACTATGTATTCCAAAATCAATAACTCATATATGCAATCATCTCATATAAGCCAATATGTTAGAAACCATTTATTTACTTCTATTCTTGTCATATGGTTTAATATGAATGTATAAATTTGACATTGTTGTTTTTTAAATAAAAATCCATGTAAAAAAATGCTTTTCCCATTAAAACATGGAATAATTGAGTGACAACAAGTGTTAAGTGGACTTTTTAGGCTCATTCAAGAGAAGGGTCACAAATGGATGTCTTTAGACTTTTTGCACCATTATTATGACATTTGTTTACAAATAAGAATTAATTGATAATTAATCCTAAATGGTATTTAAATAAATTATAATTATTTGATAATTATTTCTAAGCGGTCTAAGTGGTTTAAACCCCCTCTTAGTGCTTTCTAAAGGAACTAAGAGGTGGAGAATTTAGCATAAAAACATATTTTACTTAGTAACTTTCTAGTAAACTAGTTTCAATACAAAAATATTAAGGGAGGCACTCGTTGCCAAGTTTTACATTGAGATCCTTGCAACACCATCATATTTTGATCAACAACTTCCCCCCTAGGTTGTGGGAAACCTGGGGGTGAGAGTCACTTGGCACAAAAATTAGACATCAAGGAATCTGGTTTATTATCCATAATTGTAATATCTTGCTTTGATCTTAGATATATTAATATGATTTAATTGATTCCTACTAAGAGCTTCTTTCCCACCCTATTATGTATTGATATTTTTGGGCCTAACAGTCCCATGTTTGACCTATTCATGGTCCCTAATTGGTTTAACATTATTACAAATATTTTTATCTCATCTTAAGTTAATATGGTGATTGCGCCGAGAGGCACTATATAACCCAATATGGTAGGACCCCGCATAAAAATTTACAACCTTAAATGTCGATGTTGATTAGGATATGGGGAGGTAACCATTAAACGGTTAGGTCATAGACTAGTTAAGATAAGTTTGAGTTAGCCATTTCATCGATTTAGTGATGGTAGTTTACAAGCCCATGGTGTTTTTTTTGTGGTATTTGTTATGACGAAGCCTATTTAAATGCTTGAAGAAATCCATTATGGAATGCAAGAGTACCAACTTAGATCCATCTTAACTCCAAACTTAGTCTCTTGACAATTCATAGATCTGGATTTAAGATGGATGTAGGTTGGTTTACAAAATAATTAATGTTATTGAAGTCCTTATGATAGAATATTTCCAAATTTAATGTTGTTATAATGGTTTTGCTTATTAGAAGAATATATTTAAACACAATATGAGTCTTATATAATATTTTCTCTGGTTTATTATAACATGTGATCAACCTACTAATATAATAAATTATAATACTCAACACAAACTAAGTATATGAAATTAAAATTATTATGGTAATAGACATACTAGTGTAATTATATCAATAAATAAATTTTATGGAAACTTTAAAATTGTGCCAACCTTCTACTAGAATAGCAACTCAATGAAATGATACAAACCTAAATAACAACAATAGAGAAATTACCGAACGAGAAAAAAGATGGAGCTCATCTGCGTTAGGGTTTCATTGTGTGCGTATGAGGGAATAGAATCGAATACCAAGATCAAGCCCTTGGAGGGCTCGCATGGAAACTCTGGATCCAAGATATCTAGCCACTGGAGGGCTCACAACTCAGGGTGGGCGCTTACTGAACCTCCGAATAGGCAAGCGCATCCTAGATGCAGGAACGTAGGGTACCCAGTACTTTCAGAATAGGGCGATCATGGTATTGCAGTGGAAGCCACCCTCGAGGCAACCAAAGTGAAATCACTCCGACTCATGTGATACATCATCCCACTCAAGCCTGCTAAAGACGACATTCCATCCTTATTAGATTGGTTGAATAAGTTATCTTTGATAATACTTGTGCGGCCAGGTTTGGAGACGTTGAGGAAGGCAACAACAACAAAGTTATCAGTGTAGATAACCTTCATGACACACCGGTTCTGCTCCCCGGGATCCCTCTGCTGTCACATAAGCACATTTTCTACCGAAATCTCGATAGGTCAAACCTCATTATGCCAAGATTTGAAGGGATACATGCATATCGACATTGTTGTGGAGGTTGGGCATACACAACAATCAAGCCTGCTCGAAGTCACAGAGCGGGATGGGGTTATACCAGATCTGGGTACATTGGGCACAAAACTAATAGGCTATGAAGTCAAAAAGGACAAATGCCCTTTGATACAGGATTTCCACACCTATTATTGCTCTCATATGCCTGAACCAGATCATGTGCAGAGAGTTGGATCTGATGGGGTGGCCCCTGTTTCGACATGTTCCAACAATCGCTCCAAACTGAGCTCAGCGCCAAAAGGGACATTTGAAGCAGAACAACCTCTCAGCAACAAGATGGAAATAGACGCTCAGCATCTGGTAAATCCATCTCGTTTTCAAATCTTTCTAAAAACCCCTACAAGGGAATCTTTATTAATTTTGGTGAACATAACAGACATAGTGATGCAACTGAAGTAAAACATCATGCATAAGATTTGATACCCTGCTCATACACAAAACTTGATATATGGGGACAGATCATTGCAGGAACACTGATTCCTGATGGATTATAATATCCTATCAACATCCTCCATAACCCTCAATTTGTGACTTAGAGGAGGTGTTGCGGCCTCCAGTAAAATAAAAAGTGTAGGAGGAGGTTTTGGGAGCAGTACATCTAAAAGCACAAAGTCAAAACAAAAGCATATAAATGAAGGCCTCTCCTTCAAGAACATCCTAAAGGGAAAACACGCAACTACAAAACCATCAAAACAAGGAGGTACTTCTCCCAATCCATATAGTGGAGCAATTGAACTACACCCAAAAACTAAATATAGCCATTCCAAAAACAGATGAGCAATGTGCTACATTTGAATCACAGGCCATTATTTTCCGATTCAACTATTTCTGCCCAAAACCAACATAGTTTTTTCATTAGATTTTCACAAACTGGACAATACATTGTGAAATACATCTCTGCTCCAAAGGGTTCTTCATTGTAAAATTCCCATCATCAGATGCAAGAGACAATGTCCTTAAGGAAGGACCATGGTTCTAGGGATCAACAGGCATATTCATCATGCCTCAATTTCTAGATTTTGATGCAAATACCATGGTCGTAACACGAATGTTGGTTTGGGTTTAGTTGCACAATCTCCCTCTACATTTCTAGGACAATCGTGGCCTAGCAGGTATAGGGAATATCATTGGGAATTACATCAAAATAGATACTCAAAGATTAGAAGAAAGAGTCTTCACATTCGCACGAACATATGTGGAAATAGATCTCAGCAAAGGCTTACTGGATCGCATACAACTAATCCACAACCAACGGAAATGGACACAACTTTTATATTATGAGAACACAACTTTCACATGTAGAATTTGCAGGGAAACATGGCACCTTCAAAATACGTGTCCTGAAGCTAAGAAAGACACCCGAAGAAAGAAGAAGACTGGGAGACAACCCAAAGGTTGGCAATTTCCCCCACCTACATCTGAAGAGGATGAGGACGAGGCAAAGGAAGATCACCCACCCAATGGGAATGACCAAACATCTAACGAACCAAAAACATAGAGGGAAACCTCACAAGACCCAACTGAATCTCAGAGCAATCTGATACATTCAACAAAGATACCAGAAGCAAAGGGTACTAGTGGAAACAAACGTATATATACATCAGACAATTCAGATTCATATAAGGACATAGCAATACCGGAAGTTGGAAATCAGCTCACTCTTGTCTCTTCTGCGTCGTCTCAAGGGGAATGGCGTAAGGTTGAGAAAAAGAAAGGGAGAAAAGCCTGATTTTTCTCCTCATTTGCATATTAAATTTGTTTTTGTTTATGCACTGATTATCATCAGTCATGGACTTGATGATGCAAGCTCCTTAATAGATGCAACATGTAATTTTGTTTTCATTAATAAAATTACTATTTTTTCCTTGGAAAAAAAAAAGAATAACAATTCAATACAGACAATATAATGTTTACTATATCAAATTACAATTAACATTAGAGGAAATTTCAGCCTAGAAGTGCCCAGGAAATTTTCATGTAATTTCCATGTCATAATATGTAAACCAATCAAAATCCTTTAAATTTAAAAAGAGCAACATGTAAATATTTTGGAAGGAAAATAAGAAAAACTACTTTTAATTGTATATTTGCCTTATCTCCTTATAATTTACTCAAATTTCAAGTGTAGACATTTGTTGGATGCATAATTAAATTTCACATCCAACGAGTACCCATTATGTATACTTTTGAGAAGACCCACATTAATTAAAAATGAATATACATTAAAAAATGTGTTGACACACTTTTTTAATGTGTCTTCATTTTTAATCAATGTGGGTTTTCTCAACAATATGCATAATGGGTACTCGTTGGATATGGAATTTAAGTTTACATCCAGCGAGTGTGTGCACCTGAAATTTGAGTAAACTTATAAGGAGATGAGCCCAAAATACAATTAAAAAAAGTAGAACTTTCTTCTTTTCCCTCCAAAGTTCATAACTCTTATTTTATTATTTTAACTATTATTTTATTATTTTTTCTTAGGAGGCCACTTTTAGGATAGAATTTCATCTAATGGTTAGTTGATAATACTAACACACATAATCTTCTTGTCATCATATAATATTATTGAACATTTTAATAGGAACTATAGATAATAGTAGAAGAAATAATGGAAAGAGTCAAAGATTAAGACATCAAAAATTTGCTTCTACAAGTTTATATAAATTTGTTTTATAAAGTTTATAATGATAAGTTATCACAAAAATGGTGAATACATATGTTCGGATTAGTGAATTAACCGATTTTCAAACTTAATCTTGTTAAAGTTCTAAATTCTAGATTCGTTGTATAATTCCAAATTTAATCAAATTTGTTTAGTGTTCAAGTCTTTGTAATAGAATTTTTCCAATTTTAATGAAATATGTGTTATATTTTGATGAGTTTTACAACTGTTTTTCACATCTCTTGAAGTAGTCCAATACGAATTCTTGTTCTTTTTCTCTTTTATGTGGCACTTAGTTTCCTTTGTAAGATTCATTGCAAAAACTTAAGACTTCTAAGGACATCTTCGGTCTTGATCCTTGTAGGGATTTGAAAGAAAGTTAGTCTTGTATTTAGACTCGTTTATAATAAAATTTATAACTGTCTTTTTTCTCAGGTTGGATTACTCGAATATTTATTCTCAATTGTTATTATTGTCCATTTGATACCTTTTTTATAGATAAATTTTGAAAGTTTATGTTCATGAGTCAATTTATTATTTTATTCTTTTGGTTGTTATGAACAAAAACATACAAAAAAATATAATCTAAAAATAAATTTCAGATTTCAAGAACTTTGCATCTTGGAATTTGATGTAAAATTAAGGCTATAGACCTAGGGTAACATTCATGCTCATCTCATTTAGCCCAAAAAGATTTAAGATGTTCTTTTGAGAAGTATCAAAACTTCTTCGACACCAAGGTCATTGTGCACTCAAGGAGTATATTTTACACTTTCATTCGAGTCATTCGATGGGTTGACAACCTTAGGGTGTGCGCTTCACACAATGAGACCAATGAAATGTGGGGTAGTGATGCTTAGAAAATATTGCAAGCATCATTAACCAACAATTTCCTAGTCTCTGAGTCTGAAACGCATATCCCAAGGAAAAACTAGGTGTGCCTTATCCAACATGCAACTTGTGTGTCAGATGGGAAAGTGACAAAATCAATGGTTGACCTCACCACTTTCCTATTAAATGATTCGAGTGTAGGTGTCAAATATACTCCTTGAGCTAGGTGGTTGATAACCTAGGGAGTATATCTAACCTTTGCATTTTCTACGATTTTTACCTATATTTGCATCCCCATTTTTCATGAGGGTCATAACAAAACTAAAATGCATAAGCTCCCGCTCATGCCATCATATAGATATAAATTTGGCACATCCACAAAACGTATCACATTAAGGAATGAAACTACTCTTCACAATTGATGCAAGAACATCATAGGCTCCACCTCTTTGTGTGCGAGCAACGTCAATTCCACCTGTAGGCTACCTTTTCCAATGGTAGTAATGGATGTGTACACCTTAGCATGGTATCTTAGTCTAGCCCTTTCAATGTAATAAACCAAAGATAAAAATCCTTCCAAAGCTTCATAGACAAGGAACTACTTCAATATATTGAGTACTTGAATCCATACTAAAGCATGCATAATAGAATACAATGGTTTACTAATACACCTATATTGTGTGATATGCAAGAGTACTATCCATGAATATGGGTAGTGTATCTAAATCATGTTTATAATCAAAATTTTGATTGAATACACATAGTTGATTTAAGATTTCCTCTACCATCAATCCATGGGTTAGTGCATCAAATCCTAAGATTCCAAAGATTACGTAATGCTTGCTCTTAAGTTGTTCATTTATGCAACAGTGGTATTTTTCATTTCTCTTTTTATCTTTGGATTTCTATTGAGTGATCCATGATGTAATTGGAGCCCTGAAAACATGGGTTAGGACCACTACAAGTATTCACTAGGGAGAACCAACCATGAGATTGACCCTTGACCCTACTTCTGATGCAATCCCAATATTGAGAATCCAATAGAAGGAGATGGGTGGAGGATAGATATATATATATAAAGCAGGAAAGCATAAATGCCTCAATGTAGATCTCCAAGCACTAAGTAATTCACTACCCATTCAACACCCATGAATATCTCATATAAATTTATGTTACATTTAGCAATGTCAATTATCTTATCACTTTACATAATATATCTAGTGCATCAGTTGATCCACCCATTCCAATAGCCATATCTATTGACTTGTGTAGCTTGGGAGGTACTCCAAGCCCTAGGGTTCATAGTTTGGAGGGAAAAGTGCCACAAGAGTCACTTGTGGGCTTGGAACTCAAGTATGGAGTTTTGCACCAAATAATGTTTTGGGAATTTCGAGAGAACATTTCTACGTGTGAATACATGAGATGATAGAGGGCAGAAAGGAGAATCCAACGCTTCGAGAATCGTCAAATTCCAAGTTGTATAATTGGAGATATAAATTTTTTAAAGTTAATTATGGGTTTTCACATGTATGTTAAGGTTGACCTAAGGTGTTTTAGGCATGTGACAAGTTGTGGAAGCCCCTAATCTAAAGAGGATTCCCTCTCCTTAGTATAAATAGAGGGTGAGGCCAAGTCATTTGAGCATCCATCAAGTGCAACACGTACCTTAGAGAAGGACTAATTGGATAAGGATATTTGTGTGCCCTAGCCGCAACAAGAGAAGGAAGGAACAATGAGGGTTTATAGGTTGTTTCAGGCATCCGTTTTGAGGACAGAATTGTTGTTTAGAGGGTCGAGGCCCTGTTCTTCTAGGGCGTAGCCAAGGCAGGGACAACAAGGTAATCTGGAGGCTTGTTGAGGGTGGAAAATCCCCCTAAGAGGTTGTCACAGGCCTAGCTAGGCCTTGTATGGTGTCGCAATTGTCTTAGGAAGGCAGGTCTATGTATTGGACTTGAAACTACCCTAAAGGAGCAACGTGAAGGGAAACCTACTATTAGAGGACTACTGCAACAATAAGAAGCCATTATGGGCTATTTTGTTGGGTGGTTAGGGGCTGTGGTTAGTGCCCTAACTAGTCCCAAAATTGCAACATTGCAGCAAGTCAGAACAACAACATTTAGTATGTGTTGGGTCATAATTTTTTGACCGGATCTGGATCAGTATTGCAGCCTGTGGAATCCATGTATTGGAGTTGACTTGGGTGTCAGAAAAAACTTCAATTAGGAGCAGATTCTGCAGTGAAGGATTGGGCATCATTAGTCTCGTGGGGGGAAGTGCGTTGATAGCCCAAAGTAGCCCTAGAAAAGCTATATTGAAGTGACGAAGAGGAGCTAAAGGTTGGGCGAAGATTGGTGCCAAAGTGAAACACCTTGATGGACAAAGGTGACTGTTGGCCTGGTATATTGGAGCTCGGGAATTAGGCCTACCCAGAGAGCAGATTGGATTAGCTCGTGTACATGCTACAAAAGTGACTTGCAACAATGTTAGGTGACAAGCCTCCTAGAATCTCGATCCGTTGTCCTTTGAAGGAATAAGGGGAAACTAGTGAGCAGTATGGAAGCGAAGGACCGACATGACAAGATACAACATCGAGTCTCCGCAACATGTTTGACATTGTACCTTGTATACCATATATTATTGTATTATTTAGATTTGGTTTAATATAACGAAGATTGGGGTTGTACATTATTGTACAATTTGTTAAAAAATGTGTCTACTTGTGTACATGTGATTTACTGCCTTATATTTTCCATTGTGCAAAGTAGTTCCTGTTGAGATTCTTGGTTTGGTAGCATCGGATATTTTAAGATTCTAACCTAGACCCAAGATCATGGAAATTCAACAAGATCCACACTCCTCCATGCAAATCTAGGCATCTCCTTGTAGATCCAAGTACCAATAATAGAACTACAAATCCATGCTTTTCTAGCATGCACTGTGCCATTTTTTTAACATATGCTTCTAATGAGTAATAGCAACTCATAATCTCCTAGCACCAACAACGAATCATTGAAATGTTGATTTTTAAAGGGATGAGGTGGTTATGGGCATCCATAGAGTTTCTAAATGAAGGGAGATGCTCAATAGAGATGCCATCTAAACATCGTAAATATTAACAACGATGACCTTTGTATATATGTATACATTTTTGGATTAAACAATGTCAGTGTCTAGAAACCTTCCCAAGATTTCAAGAGGACACTCCACCCATTATTAAGAGATTTAAACTGTCAGGCCAGGGTAACTCCAGAATGAATGAGCGAGAGAAAACTGATTGATTTATTCATTTAGCTAATACATATTTATATACAAGCATGACGGATCAGTTCATCTTCTTGATGACTGTCCAGTTCACCCATCCG
>APFE030547342.1:0-11310 GCA_000404065.3 Pinus taeda
TAGGGCTTCTGTCGAACTGTTATCACATACTTTGACATCATTCCAAGCTCTTTGCCATCATTCCATACAGCTAGGGGTTTATTCCTAGGACTATGAATTTGACATTAATGACAACTTCACTAAACAAAGAATCACATGTCAAAGATAATGGTATATTTAGAATCCTCGTAAGATACTAAGTTCAATGTGTTACTTTCGGGTTACATGTCAACACTTTATATTTTAGCAGCGCTTGCATGTCAATTATGATATGGATTTGGATTACTTACTTAAAGATGAGTGAAATGAATATGATTTCATGATATTATGAAGATATCCTATTTTTAGGAGTGGTTTTATCTCAAGTTTGATTACACATTTGGACTCCCCACTGAGTTCTAAGTTTGATGAGGGCAATTTTGTCAAAATTCGAGACATTTTTATTTTTAGCAACATTTGCATGGCAACGGTGAAAACATATTTGGGTTTCCCATCAAGTTATAAGTCTCATGAGTATAATATCATGGAAATGCAAACAATGTTTTTTATTTTAGCAATAAATATCTTTAGGCATACTATGTATGGTAGGGCCCACTTTCTTGTTCTAGACATTTTCTACGTTTTCCTATTTTTTAGGTGGATTTCTATTTATGGCGTGTTTGTTTTTAGCATGATGTGGGTATGAGGGGTGAGTGGACACATGGCAAGAGTGTAGATGAGTCATCAATGAGGTGTAAAAGCACATGAGTTGACATCACAATTAAAAAATGATTTTTCCCTCATATGTCCCCCTCTCTTGTTTCCCTCACCCTACTCTTCCTCATCCCCCCAATCTCTCTACATTTTCCTCTCCCCTTTCCCCATTTTCCCTCAATTTAATCCCTTTCTTCCTAAATAAAAAAACATACTAATTCAACCTCCTTAAACTATACCAAGTCGAGTTTACTAAAGATGGTTTTAGGGAGGAAAATAATTAAGTCAAATCGCTCTAGAGAAAATTAGGCTAGTCAAACCTAGCTAAAATTTCCTTGATATTTGTGTCATGGAAAAATTTTCAAATAAGGCTTCCTACCCAAATCGAATTAGCTATATTTGCACTTAGAGATATTTTTATCGTGTGACAACTAGGAGATTCTTCAATTTAACTCAAGCAAGGGCCACTTGGTTTTCTTCTACATTCAAAGCTCAATTGAACTAACCATGCATGGCAATGGTGAAAACATATTTGGGTTTCCCATCAAATTATAAGTCTCGTGAGTATAATATCATGGACATGCAAACAATTTTTTTTTATTTTAGCAATGAATATCTTTAGGCATACTATATATGGTAGGGCCCACTTTCTTGTTCTAGACATTTTCTACATTTTCCTATTTTTTAGGTGGATTGCTATTTATGGCATGTTTTTTTTTAGCACGATGTGGGTATGAGGGGTGAGTGGACACGTGGCAAGAGAGTAGATGAGTCATCAATGAGGTGGAAAAGCGAATGTGTTGACATGACAATTAAAAAAATGATTTTTCCCTCATATGTCCCCCTCTCTTGTTTCCCTCACCCTACTCTTCCTCATCCCCCCAATCTCTCTACATTTTCGTCTCCCCTTTCCCCATTTTTCCTCAATTTAACCCCTTTCTTCCTAAATAAGAAAACATACCAATTCAACCTCCTTGAATTATACCAAGTCGAGTTTACTAAATATGGTTTTACGGAGGAAAATAATTAAGTCAAATCGCTCTAGAGAAAATTAGGCAAGTCAAACCTAGCTAAAATTTCCTTGATATTTTTGTCATGGAAAATTTTGCAAATAAGGCTTCCTACCCAAATTGAATTAGCTATATTTGCACTCAAAGATATTTTTATCGTGTGACAAATAGGAGATTCTTCAATTTAACTCAAGCAAGGGCCACTTGGTTTTCTTATACATTCAAAGCTCAATTGAACTAACCATGCACATTAATGAGCATTAGTTCAAGCTCCTCCTCCTCTTAGTAGGATTTGAAGGGGGGGGATTATGAGAAATAAATGGGAAAGAGAACATCCCAATTTAAAATGCCTTGAGAAAAGGAATCAACATTCTCTCTTATCTCCATCATTCTTCTCTCTCTCTTCTAGTTCTTATTATTTTGTATGTAGATATAATTCTATTCAACTATGTAATAGTATCCTGGTGTAACCAGTGTTTTATCTCTTGCGAAATAAAACTCAGTTTTGATCCGCTATCTCTATGTTTTTGTTTAATTCAATGTCATTTTGTGAAATTTATTAAGAGTTATCTCAACTATTAACTATTGGTAATCAACCACGTAGATACTCTTTCTTCTTACTCTACTTTGCATATGAAAGACTAATTTGCAAAGGACCATTAGCTATTATTATTTTGTGTCTGGATATCATTTTCTTCAGTTACGTAATAGTTATCTTGGTGCAACCAACCTTTTGACTCTTGCAAAATAAAACTCAATTTTTATCCTCTCTCTAGGTTTGTTTGATTCAATGCTATTTTGTGCAGTTTCTGAAGAGTTATTTTAGCCACTTAGATATGCATTCTTCTTACTCTATTTTTCCATATGAAAGACTAATTTGCAAAGGAACATTCCTCATTAAATTTAATAATTTTTGCACACTTGTTTGAACACTAACTTGTTGGTCAAAATTTTTTTACTTTGTTGTTTTTAATGTGTAATATTACAGATTTACATGTTGAAATAGCATGCACAAAGACTAGGGACACCCCCAAAGTTGGAAAGCACCAACCTAAACAAAGAGAGAGATTTTCTAGTGGCACTTAGGGAAAATTTGTTGAATATGTGTTCTCATTGATGAGTCATCAAGGTATATCTATGGCATGTCATTGATGGTTCAACAATGTAATTCTATGGCCCCTTTGTGGGTTTTCAACAAATTAGAGTGTAGATGTTCTTAGTGCTCCAAAGTCTATATCACTAGGAAGTGCCTGATTAGAATGCTACATGTAAATAAAGATGTAGAGTTTGAAAATAAAGGTGATGTTGCAAAAGTTGAAGCAAATGTGAATTTCCAGGTTTACCAATGTGGAAGAAATTTGACGAAGAAAAGCAAATATTCCACCATCGAGGCAACAATCGAGGATTGGTTTGAGCATTAACATCATCGTAAGTATTGGTAGTAGGCATGAGGAGTTGTGAGTGAAGGTTAAGGCTAAGTGTCAACATGAAAGTGATTGAAGCATTAACTCAACATAATATTGAGAAGATTATACTATGATGTATTGTTCAAAACATTATGTAGTATATTTAAGGATGGACTACCTACTAGCAAGACCTTGAGTAAATTTTGAGTCAATAGTGTGAATTAGGTTACCCAGTGCTCAATGAGTTGTTTTTGTTGCTAATTCGACTGCCAAAGTCAAGTATTTCCAAGGGTCAAGATAGAATTTGTATAAGTCTCTTGGAATATACAAGATGCTTTAATGTGTCATTTATCTAGATCTAATTCACATCCAAGATGGATGAGTGCAAAATTCTCCTTCCAACAATGGTGAGTTGGCTTATTTATTTGGTTCTGTCCTCTTTCCTTCAGTTTTCCCCCATGAGGAATGCTTCCTAATCAGACAGTTGGATCTATGACTACTATGCTAGAAAGAATGGTTCAAAGTTATGGCAACAAGAACTATAGAATGAAAAAATATGGGAATCACATCAATGAAATGAAAGTTTAAGAGTTGTAGCAACTTCAGTATGCCCAGGGTGTGTGGTATCATAATCATCATCACAAATTACAGTTCCAAAATTGCAACAATGATGACTGGGGTCAAAGTTGTAGGAATTATGCTAGGCTTAGACAAAGGAGTTGCAACACCTATGTGTGGAGTTGCAGTGCCCACAGGGAGTTGTAGCCACTTCCTTTTCTTATGTTCAATGGTGTTAGCATAAAAGGTAACAATTTCAGTTCAAAATGCATATGCTTAGTTATAAAAGTGGAATAAAAGCAATTTCACTTAGAGATTCATAAGTATAAAAGTGGCATAAAGGAGAACATTCATACCTCAACCAAAACTGAGATAACACCATGAGTCAATACCATGGATCAATTTCAATTCGATTAGAAAAAAAATATAAATATATGGTCGAGTAAATTGAGCAGTGGGACTGTAGGGGTGAATATGCCAACACGAGAGTGTGAGAGAGGAAACAAGCGTGTATTTTGGGCGACATCAAATGTACATATTGAGGAACATCATACGTTTGAGTGTGTGTGTGTGTGTTAAGATGAATGTTGTAGCTGTGTGTATCTAGGGACAACAAGGTTGTTTATTGAATGAGACAATAAGTGAGAGTGATTATGATAGTTGGTGTGAATGTTGAGGGGAAAAGAAAGTGCAAAACAAGACATAGATAAGATTACAATGCATAGAATTCAAGGTGTAGTGAGAGACTAAATAGTTGCAAAGCAGATTATTGTAAATATTTTAGGCTAGAGAGTTGATTGAGTCAACAAGAAACAATATACAAGCTAGAGATCTATACAAGGATTAGAGTTCCTTGCAGGTGGGTACTTGCAAAACTTTGGGGACTCGTGTCTCTGGTGGGTTGGAGCCTACAAATTTGGAAGGGGATTGGTGTCTCTTGCAACTGGGTGGTTGCAACCATGTAACAATAGGTCGGTGCCTACATCCATTTATAAAGAAGAAACTATTTTATGGTTTTCTCCTGTATTGGTTTCCATGTTAAATCTCTTGTGTTATGTGTGCTAATTTAACTTTGTATGTTTTATTATTTGCTCATTTAAGTTGTGAAATGGATCTAATACTGAAGGTGAATGTGTTAAATAGTGCAAATAAACAAGAGCAATGATTTAACACACCACCCCCCCCTTCACACTTTAGTATTCAATAATTATTTTTAGAGCAAGTTTCTTTAGCACCAATTTAACCACTAAAAGGAAGATCCAAGAAGAAACATGGCTAGTTTGCATTGTATTTTCACAAATAGATCTCCTCTATTTAATGGAAGAAATCATGCCTTCTGGAAAGTGAAAATGAAGGAATACCTAATGGCTCTTGGTGTTGATGTTTGGTATACAATGGTGAATGTATATAAAGAGCCAAAACCTCCTTTGATTGATAAAGATTATAAGCTAAATTTCACCTACAATGAAAAAGCAATGAATGCTATCATTTTTGGCCTCTCAAAATCAAAATTTGTCAAAGTTATGCATTACAAATCAACAAAGAAGACGTGGGACAAGTTACAACGCATTTATGAAGGAGATGACTAGGTAAAGAGAGCTAAACTTCAAATTCATCGAATGCAGTTTGAAAGCTTAAGGATGAAAGAAGATGAGAGCATATCAACCTTTTCTAATTTTTATGTGTTGATTTTTACAGTGCAATAGATGCAAGTACTTATTTGTAAAGCTTGATAATTACTTCCAATGATATTGATGTTTTTGGTTTTGCTCTTTCAATGTATCATCAAGCAATTATACATTTAAAAATTTCAACCATACACCAATAGAGCGATAGATATCACAATGCACAAAGAGACATGAAGATTTTACCACAAGAAAACCCATAAAGGGGGAAAAGCCCAGCCAACCTTTTTCTTAGAGAACTAATGCAACAAGAGATACATCAAAGTCAACTAACCAGCAAGATGACAACCACAAGATGCCCAAGATGCAAGATAAGCTTTCCAAATCACATCAAGATGTATTCTCTCAAGTTCGTACTAGGTCTGCAATAAGGGACAAATTTTGACCTCTCCTTATCTCAAAATTTTGGACCTTGATAAAACTTTTGCCATAGAACTTTGGACCTGCAACCATACAAGTGAGGGAAGTAGAGAGATATTTCACACATGTGAATAAATTATTCCTTGAAATCGGATTCCTTTTATCCTTCAACTTGTCCTTCCTTTCCTTTGTCCTCCTTCATTATTTCAAGTCAGAAATATCCTTGAAGATGTGATGCAAATTGTGTTTTCAGTGGAGACACGTGCTCTCTATATATACATGTTGGAGGGGGGTCGAATAGGTGTCTCTTGGGCCAGGGTGAATTCATCACAGGGAGGCCGACTTGAGCATCTTGTGGTGCCAAACATGCAAATTCAAAATTTTCATTTTCCTTCTTAAGATAAGGTCATGAAGAACATGCCTTACAAAATTTATTTTGAATATAAAACCAATAAAATTTTATTTTTCTTACAAGCATGAAGAAAATGCTTCAAATAAAATTTTCTTTTAAAAATATAATTCATATTTCAATATTACAAGTACAAATGAGATATTATGAATATTGACCATAGCTACAAAATTCAACACTCCCTCTCAACTAGGGATGTATTCATAATGACTATCCAGGTGTTATCTGTATATGTGATCTCTCTAAGGAAATGTTCAACACATCAATAACATCATCATCTAGGTCAACGCTCTTGACCTACATCATCATCATCATCAGTAGGTACCACAACATAGGTTATCACTCCTAATCAATGGTACTCACTCAACTAGTCACCATGATCTAATGGGTGCCTCGCCTCATTGCACTCTAACTAGTTCAGGGTTCCCTTCACCCATGGTCAAACTCCAGGGATACCCATGTCCCAACTCTAAAGGCTTCACTCTAGGCCATGATGCTAAAAAGGCCCCCATTCCATTGAGTGTTTGGGCCTCAGGGACCATTCTTTCTATAATTTCCATCCTTCATGCTATCTCACCAACAGTCCGAGCTATGCTCTTCTTGTCACTAATAGTCTGAGCCATGTCCCTATTGTACACCCATCAATAGTTTGGGTCATGCTCCTGTTGTCACCAACAGTTTGAGCCATGCTCCTGTTGATGTCACATCAATGATACCTCTAACTAATAGAGGGGTTCTCAACAAGTCCAAGCTTGACCCTGAAGTATACAAACTTCATCTAAGATAGAGGTTTTCGGTGACTATCAAATGTTTTCTCACCAGTGGGAATATAATGGGCCTTACTACTCGCTTCTATACCATATCACGAATATATTGGTACTTGATCTCAATATGTTTCGTCTTTTCATGAGACACAAGATTGTATGTCAAATTCACACAATTTTGATTGTCATGGAACAACATAGTCAGATCCAACATTTGGTCGAACAATTCATAAATTAGCTTTTGAAGCCATGCTCCCTCACAACATGCCATACAATCTGCAATATACTCTCCCTCTGCAATATTGAGTGTGACAAAGATCTAATTCCTACTCATCTAGGATATCATAGCAGATCCTAAACTAAAACACACACCTGATGTACTCTTCCTATCATCCACACTCCTTTCCCAGTCATAATTTGTATATCCTTGTAGTTGTATCTCACCACTTGAAGCATATCTCGAAAATTAGTCAATGGTACGATGAAAATATCTCATTATTTGCTTTGCTACAATATAATGATCATGTCTTGGCTCCATCTAAAACTTCCTCAAAGTGTTCAATGCAAAGCAAATATCTAGTTTGGTATTAACCAAAGTCATCAACAATACAATCAACTTTCGATTGTCATAGACTTGCAATCCATCAATCCAAACTTCTGAAGGATCTTGATGACTTCTACCAAACTTCCAATCCCAAATAGTAGTGCATCAAGCCAAGATCCTTCATGTCAAATTCAAAGGCCAACTCCCTCTTACACTAAAAAATCATATGATCTACACCTCCGAGGAACAAATGATCAACATATAGTAACAACATCATAGGCTCACCCTTCACAACCTTGATATAAAGGTTTGAATCAACAACACTATTTGAGAAACCAAGTCTTGTCAAATATCCATTAATTCTGGAATACAAAGTTCTCAGTGCTTGCTTGAGTCCATACAAAGCTTTCTTCAATCTGCAAACATGAGATTCTCTATCATTAACCTCAAAATCTTGAGGTTTCTCTTTGTATGCATATTCCTCAATCACCCCATTAAGAAGGGTGGTCTTAGCATCCATCTGATGTAGTTTCCATCCCATAAACAAATAAAGAGAAACAACATATATAATCACAGTGTACCTAGAAATCAATGCAATGGTCTCATCATAATCTTCTCCCTCTTTTTTAGAGAAACCTCTAGCCATGAATCTTGCCTTCTATTTGCCAATTCTCCCATCACCTGCAAGTGTGATCTTATATACCCACTTTGAAGTTACCACATACTTTTATTTAGGTCTTTAAACAATTTCCCAAACATCATTTTTCATAATAGATTGGTATTCTTCCGTCATTGCATCCTTCAACACTTGTTGGGTAGTTTCTTCCTTGAAGCTGGAAGGTTTGGAGTTAATAAACTTGGTCATAAGTGTTACATAACCAGAATACCCCTTAGGTCTCTTAGATTTCCTGAAGGTGTCTCGTCGAGCTTCATGTACTTTTTCATACTACAAAGTACATTTGAGCCAAGATGGTATTTTTATATTTTCTAGAACAACCATAGGATCTAATGGTTCACAAGGTCCCTTTGGTATTTCTTCATTCTCTTTAGGATGAATTGAGGATGAGGGAGGACTTGTAACCTCTTCTTTTAGATCCAAATGCTTATTTTCCTCATCTTCAGTGTCCGAGTGTTCTTCTCTAGATTTCCAATAAGTGACATCATCATCAAAAGTCACATCCTTTCTTTCTTCAACCTATTGCTTCCCTGGAATATAGATCTTGTAGGATTTTGATGACTCACTGTACCCAAAAAATACCCATTTCTTTCCGAATGGATCTAGCTTATTTCTCTTATCCTTGGGAACAATTATGAACACTAGATAACCAAAGATTATCATATGATTAACCTATGGTTTTAGATGAGTGAATGCTTCTACACGAGTCTTATCTTCTAGAAGTCGATGAGGATTTCTATTTAGAATGTAGACAATTTTCCTTGTTGCTTCTCCCCACAAGAACATTGGAACATCTTAATCATGAATCATTTCCTTCATAGATTATTCAATAAATATACTATTTCTCTCAGCCACTCCATTCTGTTGAGAATTATAGGGAACTATTAGCTCCCTCTTAATCCCAACTTTCTTACATAAGGAAATGAATTCCTTGGAGGTGTAATATACTCCATTATCTAATCTTAGAGTCTTGACCCTTTTCCTTATCATTTTCTCTACTTCATTTTTGAATTCTTGGAACATTATGAATACTTCATCTTTTGAATTCATAAAACATATCCATGTCTTGCAAGAAAAGTCATCGATAAAGGATACATAGTATAGAGTGCCTCCAATAGATTTCACTGGCATAGGACCACACACATTAGAGTGGACTAGATCCAAGATCACTTTGGACCTATGTTTACTGCTTGGAAATGGTTTCTTAACATTCTTTCCAAGATCACATCTGTACACACACCTTTATGACCCATCTGCAAGTTTGGTACACCTAAAACAATCTGCTTCAAAGTTGGAAAATCTCCATAATGAAGATTTTCATATCTTCTATGCCATAGGTCACAAGGGTTAACATATTTATGCGCTAAAGCTTGGGAAGGTTGCCTCGGGAGTTTATGCAACCTTTCTTCATGAATCCCAATAACCCTAGTAGAGCTTATAGTAGAGACCTTGTCCCAAACAAGGACTTTCCCATCAATGAAGGTTATTCTATCTCCTCTATCTTCTAGACATGAAATTGAAACTAAATTATTTTTCAAACCTAGAACATGGAGTATGTTTCTCAAGTGAATGTTTTCACTTGTTTCAATCTCAATGAATGTAGTCCCAATTCCTTTGACTTCGTAGCTATTGTTGTCTCCAAGCTCCACTTTTTGAGTCAATCTCCTTTCCATCAAACATGTAAGATGATCATGATCTCTCATCATGTCTTGAAGCTCCACTTTCGATCAACCATATGTTGTTGTCATACGTAAGAGATCTTGCAAGTGCGGAATAGTAGAAGTGGCCTTTATCTCCTTCAACTTTGGGTCTCTTGGAATGTTCATCAAATTTTGTTATGGTAGCCTGTTGATTCCCTCTTTTCTTGTTATTAGTGAATCTCTCAGGAAATTGGGCTTTGAATTAACCAAATTTATTGCAAAGGAAACATTGGATCTATGACACATATTTCTTCCTTATAGGATTAGGTCTTCTATCAATCCCTCTTCTTCTTCTGAAAACCATACTTCTTTCTTCCTCCATCTTTCTTGGAACGAGTTGCATAGTGTTAAGTTATGGTATGTTCTATGCTTATAATAGTTTAATTCCTTTTCTTATTATATTCCATAGATTAGCAATCACATGTACATAAAGTAAAGTACAGATAGAATATTAAACGATTGACAAAAAATAAGCCAAGACAAGGGACACAAGATGTGGCGGCTAGCCAAGGACAAACCCCACAATGTGTAGGGAAACCCTTTGATCAAATCTTCTTTTATCTTCAATAATTCAGCAGAGAGAAATAGTACAATAAATCTGATTTATATCAATAGTAACAAACCCTAGATCAGCAGCATCAACATTAGCAGCTTCATCATCAAACTAGGGCAGACGATATCTCACAAACCGACCGTCGGATTGGCATGATTCCACCACCAAAAGTTGTGGCTTCCAGAGGAGGTTCAGATGAACCTACAGTGCAGTTCAGATGAAGAGGTCTTCTAGTCCATGCAAGTCAATCTTTACTTCTGCAGTTGCAGCTTCAGTTTCGGTAGCTTCCGGCTTCAAACTAGGGCAGTTGATATCTTGCAAACTGTCTGTCAGATTGACTTGATTCCACCACCAAAAGTTGCGGCTTTCAGAGGAGGTTCAGATGAACCTACAGCACAGTTCATATGAGGAGATCTTCTATTCCACGTAGGTAAATATTTACTTCTGCAATTGCAGCTTCAGTTTCGGCATCTTCCAGCTTCAAACTAGGGCAGTGGATATCTTGCAAACCGTCCGTCGGATTGACTTGATTCCACCACCAGAAGTTGCAGCTTTCAGAGGAGGTTTACAACACAGTTCTAATGAGGAGATATTCTAGTCCACGCAGGTCAATCTTTACTTTTGCGGTTGCAGCTTCAGTTTCGGTAGCTTCCGGCTTCACATGTGTGAGAGAGAGACCCTTTTCTGCGCAGTAGAGAAGAGACTCTTTTCTGCGCAGTAGAGAGAGAGAGATGTGATGAGATGAGTGAGTGCAAATGAGGAAAGTCCTCCTGTATTTATACACAACTGTTGATGTTTAAATAGATGCGACTGTTGGGCTTCTGAGCCTACATGAGTTGTAGGTCGGCTTGATAATAATTCCATAATCAAAATAAATTCATATCTCCATGAATACTTATCGGAATCGGATGATCTTTTTATCAATCCTACACCTCTCAATGAGAGGAATCTAATAAAAATATTATCAGCCATG
>APFE030547350.1:0-21718 GCA_000404065.3 Pinus taeda
GTTCAAGAGTGAAGAGTTTAATCATAAGTTGGACGACTTCAAGTGCAGAATGTGAGTCATAGAGTTCTTTCAGCTTTTTTAAAGCTTCAAAAGCAGTTGAATATGATGAAATATGGCGACTCACCTCTTTATTTACAGATGCTGCGATTAATGCATAAGCTTTGCTGTTCTTGTTTTCCCAAATGGCGAGCTCTTTGTCTGAGGTAGGCTTTTCTGGGTCACTGTCTCCTTCTACGACACACACTCCTTTCCACAACTCATTGAAGATGAGAGTGTGTTGTATCATCCGGGACCAATCAGGATAGTTCTCCTTGCCAGTGAGAACTATTCCTACGATAAAGATGATTGAATGCATTCCGTAAAAGAAACTTCTGCTGATAGAGAAACAATATATATGTTATACCTTCCACTTCTCAAGCATATAACATATTGCCATAAAAATTAATAAAATTTCATTCCACGCTCACCCCACCAATGAAACAACAACATTTGAAAATGTATTTGACACCATTCACCATACAATAATTTCACACCTCTGTATATTGACCAGTGCAATATCCAAACTATAACGTAAATAAGAATTATTTCATCTCAGTACCTTTCTTTAGATGTACGCCGGAGGCCAATTGTAAACATTGATATCACATCTGCTGCACTAAAAGCCCACTGACCCAACCATACAGCAGTATTATTCTTTAACAATTCCGTAATAAATGTCTATCTAATTCTCAACAGAACCAGAACCAGAACATCTCGAATATAAATACACAGGTGGTTGCGTTTTTTTTTATAAAAATATTGGCATTGTCCGAAACCCCGATCCTCTCCTCAAGATGGAATTGGCTGCAACTATACTCACCATTACAGTTTTTCTTTTTACTATTTTTGTTGGGTTAACCTTGCTTTGGAAGCCTTCGCCACGTTTGAAAACTAAGCGCATCCCCACCGTCTTCTGGAACGCACCCCACGGACCAAAGCATCAGCTATCAACACACGCCACCACCCTTTTCTTGAACACTCGCGACAATACGCATGTCAACCTGAGTACCAACACTGGATGCTTCTCGAACTTCTATTCGGAGAACGCAGGAGTTATCTCACACTCCAGCAGCACATCTCCACGTTTCTCAGGGATTATCACATGTCCAGGCGTTCAAACCAGGCAGTGTGCAGTCTCAGGGGTTCATACCATGTCAGTCAGAGAGCGCAGAGATACCATGTCAGAGGAATATCAGACAGAGAGTGTAGGGATGGCAGACATAAGCAGGTAAGGTACTCAGTTATTGAATTATATGGGGAGCAGTGGAGCAGACCAGGAGTTACACGGACACAAAGGCTAAAAAGAGGAGCTGGCTCTGATACCATGTCAGACCAGGAGTAACTCTAGTTTGGCAGAAAACTGATACGATTTATTTCATTAGGTAGCTATTGCTATATACAAAGAATGTGATTGCTCAGTTCATCTTCTTGATGACTGTTCACATTCCAAATTCACCCAATCGCAGAGGATTAGGTGTCAACAAATACACTGGCGTACTGATCTTTGATCCATTTGTGTGAGCAGTTACTTGAAATGTTTGACCTGTGTGGAAATACCCTGTTTGTCAAACATGGGTGACAATAGTTCTGTTGGGAAATGGCCAATCATTCAAATCTGGAATCTAAATGTTTGTATGCAATTCAGTTGGACAGAATCCTCTACATAATATTGCGGTGAGAGAATAGTTGCTTTATGTTTTCTTTTCTATTTACCTGCTACTGTTGCAGAACTTTTTCGAAGAGGATATCCATTTCTCGTTCAGAAAATTTCCTCTAAGAAAGAGAATATGATCTAACTGTCTATTTTCTTGGTTTATAATTTTGATTTAGCAACGATTGAAGTATGTTATGTTGGCTCCTTTAGGTTATCTCTATCTCACTTTAGAAAGATCCCTTCCTCTTGCCAGGCTTTCTAAATTCTCTGTAGGACATAAAAGGTTTCGACTTTGAAATTGTTCGCTGCTTGTATTAATATTCTTCATGTCTCATAGTATGATAGTATCCCAGAGTCCCCCAGGTCCATCCACTTTCTGTATCATATCTTACAAACAAATACGTAGGTTTGTTAGCTTCAATGTGTCTCAAAGTCCATTTTTATTGCAAGTAGCTTTCCTTTGGTGGAAGGGTCAAATATTTTAAGGGTCACGCATTTTCTAAACCTCCCTGATTCTTGGATCGAATATATAAGTTCAACGCCAACAGAGACATTTGTCTGTTTCTATCCCTCTTAGCTTTTCAGCAAATTCGTTATCATCTGAACCTGTTTACATAGCTTACTTGGGAGGGGAAGCTACATGCAGATTAATACAAATGTACGTATTGTTTTAACCAGTAAAATCAAATTTTAAATTGTGTTATGGAAAAAGGCAGGGCACATAGATGTTATGGATGGTAAGTTGGAGAATTTATGTGGACCGTAAATACTATTGTTTTTCTTTGATTAAAAATGAAGATCAAAATATACGCTGTCATTTTTGTTGCTGCAAAATATATGCTTTCTTTCTTGGTTGTTTTCAAGTGTTTTATATAATCTGGCAAATTTGTTCTTCTGGATGCAGCCAAAACGATGGTCCTTCAATTCAAAGACACTATTGAAAAGCAGTGAACAGTCTTCAAGGTAGTTTATAATCTAAATGTTTAGGCTTTTGTTCCTTCTGATTTTGACTGAAACATGATAACTTTTTTATAGTGGGAGTTCTGATTGGAGGTTTGTTAGGATTTTCCAACTATTTGGAGAATTATGCATGGTTTTATATGAAATGACTTGTCAGATAAAAAATGTTGAGATTGGGAAACATGTACCTTGTGAATAAATATAACTTCAAATTTACTAATTTCAGAGTAGATATTCTGCCAGATAAAATTTTTCTGGCTTTAGAGAGCATGATTCTTTGGCTGCAATAACCTTAAAGCATGGTCCTTTTTGGGTTGTAGGCAGCCTCCAATGATTGAAGATATTCTAGGAGTCGAAAGGACAATTGAACTGGATGAAACCATCAAACCCCCAGAGAGGTCATTCTGGGCCAAATATGTAAGTGACTTGCCCTATATTGCTATATCAATTCTATTTTCGTTCTAAACATAATGAATGTCTAAATAAAACTGTCAAGTTCATATTTGTGTAGCTGCAGTATATGGATGGAGATATTTAGATCTGCTTGTAAGGTTAACACTTCAAAATGTTTCTTGCAGTGGATGTACCTTGTTCCATTGGGTTTGATTGTTATGAATGCCGTAACCCAGGCAATGAATATGCCAGGGGAGCAGGCTGCTGGACAAGCACCACAGCGGATATCGAATTCAGGAGCTCGTAGGAGGTGATTGAATGGTTGGAAGCTTAATCCATGAGAGAACTCCTACTAATTCAGGATTCTGTTCAAGCTTAAGATTGCTTTTAGTCGAAAGTATTAAGAGCATGTACTTTTTTTCACGCTGAAGCCAAATCTAAAGTGACAAAATGACCGAGGGTTGAAATAACTAATTCCATTACAGTCGTCTTGTATTTTTTACATTTCCAGAACTAGCTTGCATTCATATCAAGGTGCCCATCCACTAGAATCACAAAACATAGTACTGAATTTGAACCATGTTCTAGCAATGTATCATACCATTCTTTAGAGCACTGTTAGGACAATAATCGTTTGACTTGATCATTTTTCAGTACAAGGCACGATCCATGTAAGTGCCCCATGTAGTGCCAACTTACGAGATCACTAACTTTAAAACTATCATGCAATTGGCCAATAGAAGCGACACTTGCTTTGCCAGAATTTATTCCACTGTAACTTCATTTAATTTGCTTGTTAATCTATCTTTGTGGTAATGACCCTAACCAAAGCCACGCATAAATCTTAAGAATCGCAAGACATTAAAAACAAGATTACTCTCAATTAACTTGTGGCCTATCTTTAATCACTTTTCCCATCTTAGTTTTTAACCTTTTAGTGTCTCCGAAAACTAGGTGGCAACTCCAATTGCCTTCCGAGTGTTCAAGCCTGGCCCTTTTTTATTGGCGGGTTGTGTGGTACTTGTGCTAATTTCGAGAGTTACCGGAGCTGAGGTTATATGGTGGTAAAATGTCAACGCGGAGAGCGGTACACATGGAACGGAGATTGCAATACGATAAATGCAACCTCCCCATGTTAAAACAGAGAAAAATATGTAGTTAGTTGAATATTGTTACCAGGAAAGCGAAGATTGTTGGTGGTTGCAGTTTTCCTTTGTGAGGGTTCGTGCAAATGCTTTAGTGGCGTAGCATAAGATAGGATGGAGCGTCTTCATTGATACACAAAACATATAAACACTAGTAATATTTATGATCCATATTATAAAATATAAGTAACTTGCCCGAGCAGCAGCTAGAGCTGTATGCACTATATTTGCAGAAGTTTACCGCGTGAGGATAATGAGTTTTGATTGTGATATTGGATAATTATGAATATTTCCTTGGTTAGAAGTTAGCTGAGTAAGTCATTGTGCGAAGTTAATTGGATGAGGAAAATGAATTTTGAATGGGATAGTGGATGTTAATGAATATTGTTTTGGTGAGAAGTGAGTCGAGGAAGTCATTCTGCTGAGGTTGATTTTTTCACAAATATTTGAAGAATAAATTTATAGAACAAAGATTTGGATATTATATAATTTTGCTTTTGTGATGTTTCTTTTTTAAGAAAATCATTACTATCAAAGGGGCTGGAAATGATGTCTCATGGTAGTGAATGTCTCGTCATAGCTTTACCATGGTTGGATGAGAAAATCAAGAGAGCAGAATTCCAACTCCCAACTGTTCTTAACATGTTTGCCTCATCGAATCAAATCCTTAGCTGAATAGAGAATGTAAAGTATAAATTTGAGGTGGCTAGAAGCTAGGGAAATGGGCATATAATGTAGAAAGATCCAAAATAGCAAGTGTGTAATAATTGAATAATAAAAAATGGATAAGTAAATACGCTAATATGAGAGGAAATCAAAATAATGAAACAAGATGGAATATTAACGAAATCGTTACCTAGAGATGTTTGAGTATTTTCATAAAGACCGACAATTTCTTAAAAAATATGATTGATAGAATTCAATACCAATCATTGAAAGAGTACCAATCATTGAAAGAGACTTAGAGTAGGATGGCCTTTTTTTCCTAAAAGAATTGTATGGAAAGCATACTTTTTAGATTGTGCCGAATGTTTGACAAATTACATAATTTTAAATAACTCTTAGTACTAGTTTTTGTCATAAAAAATGAAAATCACGTGAATCTCTAATACAATAAACGAATTGTTGTTGAGTTTTTTTACATTCTCCAAATGCAACTTATCAAATGTATTCCTGACACGAATGTGATCTTAAAACAAAATTATGTTTCAGAGTGTATACATATAGTCCAAGATGAAGCGCATCTACTTAATTTCACAATAAGTAATTTATTTGAACCCTATCACCGAAAAATACATCACTTCTATTCCAACTAACAGATTCCAACTAACAGATTCTTATTTAATGTCTTTGGGTTTGTGTCATGAATATATGGGTTTATGTCATGAATTTATGGATAAAGGAAAAAGAAGGAGAAATAGAAAAAGCACCTTTTTATTTTTGGATGGATGAGATCTCATGGAAGAGAGTGAGCAACCAGAAGCAAGGTTGGTAAAAATAATGAAAATTCATGAAAAAGAAAAATAAATTAATTTGAAGGTAAAATTTGCATGCATTTAATAATTCATTTTATTATTTTAAATAAAAAATTTAATAACAAGTATTTAAAAAATATTAAATGGTTATATAAAAAATTAATAATATATTTCTTAGAGAATTTTTTCGGATTGAGATCTCATAGGATTTTTGGGGCCTATCTCAATCAGAAAAGTTCTCTCTCTAAACATTATGGATCACATAAGTCTTCAAAAATATATTTCTTTTTAAACTTAATAAATTATAGCTAAATAAATTAAAAAAAAAAATTATGACTTAAATTAATGGAAAAGTATCTACTTATTTTAATTTCTTTTAAAAACATTATTACAAAAATAATATTATAAAAATAACTTTTATCAATATATAAAGAATACAAACAATGTTATCTATTGAATTTTGGTTGTCATTGATGTCAACCCAAGCAACACTAGAATATTCCCCGCCTTTGTTGACTAAAATGACATGGCAATTCATGGTTTTTTGAAACAAGACCACCTTTATTGGATTCTCTTCGTCTTGCTAATTCCGACGGTATATGATACGTCACGAGAGCTACAAAGTGTAAGAGATGAAGCCCCCATCTTGCTAATTCCGCCGATATATGATATGCTAATTTCGACAGTATATTATATGCCACGAGAGCTACAAAGTGTAAGAGATGAAGCCTCCATATTGAAGGCCAAAACCCGAAATAAGGTGACATGACAACTTATTATTGATTCGTGGGCTTAAAAGAAATTTATTAAATTAATGTTTGCTCCAAACTATGAGATTTGAAATTTGAATTCCATTTTCCATCCTTCATTAAAGTCAACCTAAGGTTAAGAATCATTTTGGCTCCAAAAGAATTTGAATTTTAAAATTCAAAATAGCCTTCTAAGTCAAGTTGGCCTCATTTAGTTTTTTGGTCGCAAATGAAAAAAATAATTTTAATTTTAATTTTATTTTCCCTTCGAAAATTGCTAGTCAACTCCCTCAATAATGTCTTCTAAAAAACTTTAAGGGCTATTATTTTCCTCATCAAACACAGATCTAAAGTTTAGAAATCCTTGCGGCCAGGAGTAGTCAAAGCATATCTTAAGGAGTGGTCGAAGTTCTGAGTTTGGTTTGGGCTTAATGTTTATCTGTCTACCATGGGTATACGTTGGGTTGCTTCTCTGTTGCGGGTGGAATGGCTCTTTTGATTTTTGGTAAAATTCAGAGTTTTTGTGGTGTAAGTTTGACCTCAGATGTTTAAGCTAAATCCGGCCATGTTCTTGCACCGAACCTAATTGTAGCTCTTAAAGACCGACAATTTCTTAAAAAGTATGATTGATAGAATTCAATACCAATCATTGAAAGAGGCTTAGAGTAGGATGGCCTTTTTTTCCTAAAAGAATTGTATGGAAAACATAATTTTTAGATTGTGACGAATGTTTGACAAATTACATGATTTTAAATCACTCTTAGTACTAGTTTTTGTCATAAAAAATGGAAATCACGTGAATCTCTAATACAATAAACAAATAAACGAATTGTTGTTGAGTTTTTTTACATTCTCCCAATGCAACTTTTTTTCCAGGTCAGAAAAAGCTATATATAATTTATATAAAAGATTCTCCAAATGCAATTTATCAAATGTATTCCTGACACGAATGTGATGTTAAAACAAAATTATGTGTCAGATTGTATACATATAGTCCAAGATGAAGCACATCTACTTAATTTCACAATAAGTAATTTATTTGAACCCTATCACCGAAAAATACATCACTTCTTCCAACTAACAGATTCTTATTTAATGTTTTTGGGTTTGTGATTCTTATTTAATGTTTTTGGGTTTGTGTCATGAATATATGGGTTTATGTGATGAATTTATGGATAAAGGAAAAAGAAGGAGAAATAGAAAAATCACCTTTTTATTTTTGGATGGATGGGATCTCATGGAAGAGAGTGAGATCCCTTTCATAAAAAAAGAAAAATAAATTAATTTGAAGGTAAAATTTGCATGCATTTAATAATTATTTTATTATTTTAAATAAAAAATTTAATAAAAAGTATTTAAAAAATATTAAATGGTTATATAAAAAATTAATAATATATTTCTTAGAGAATTTTTTCGGATTGAGATCACATAGGATTTTTGGGGCCTATCTCAATCAGAAAAGTTTTCTTAAACATTATGGATAACATAAGTCTTTAGAAATATATTTCTTTTTAAACTTAAAAAATTATAGCTAAATAAATTTAAAAAAAAATTATGACTTAAATTAATGGAAAAGTATCTACTCATTTAAATTTCTTTTAAAAACATTATCACAAAAATAATATTATAAAAATAACTTTTATCAATATATAAAGAATACAAACAATGTTATCTATTAAATTTTGGTTGTCATTGATGTCAACCAAGCAACACTAGAATATTCCCAGCCTTTGTTGACTAAAATGCATGGCAATTCATGGTTTTTTTAAACAAGACCACCTTTATTGGATTCTCCTCGTCTTGCTAATTCCAACCGTATATGATATGCTAATTTCGACGATATATGATACGTCATGAGAGCTACAAAGTGTAAGAGATGAAGCCCCCATCTTGAAGGTCAAAACCCGAATTAAGGTGACATGACAACTTATTATTGATTTGTGGGCTTAAAACAAATTTATTAAATTAATGTTTGCTCCAAACTATGAAATTTGAAATTTGAATTCCATTTTCCATCTTCATTAAAGTCAATCTAAAGTTAAGAATAATTTTAGCTCCAAAAGAATTTTAATTTTAAAATTAAAAGTTGGCCTCATTTAATTTTTTTGTCCCAAATGAAAAAATAATTTTAATTTTAATTTTATTTTCCCTTCGAAAATTGCTAGTCAGCTCCCTCAATAATGTCTTCTAAAAAACTTTAAGGGCTATTATTTTCCTCATCAAACACAGATCTAAAGTTTAGAAATCCTTGCGGCCAGGAGTAGTCGAAGCATATCTTAAGGAGTGGTCGAAGTTCTGAGTTTGGTTTGGGCTTAACGTTTATCTGTCTACCATGGGTATACGTTGGGTTCCTTCTCTGTTGCAGGTGGAATGGCTCTTTTGATTTTGGGTAAAATTCAGAGTTTTTGTGGTGTAAGTTTGACCTCAGATGTTTAAGCTAAATCCGGCCATGTTCTTGCACCGAACCTAATTGTAGCTTATAAAAATTCCATTGCAAAACTCATAGAAATCCGCACGTCTGAAAGGGATTCGCTGTCTGGCTGTAAAGAAATCCAAGAATAGTATACCTTCAAAGCTTTGTTGTTGGTTAAGGGACATTCCGCCACTCTCGAAGGTCATTTATTCAATCGTCTTCGAACAGAGTGGTAAGAATCCGAGCCTCTGAGGCACTTATGTGATAACAATTCGACACTATTTAGGGCTCAATTCAGTGAATACCCAAGCTTTGTTTGAAGGGGATATAGGTCGGCTATAAATATGTGATCAATTTGAGTTCTAGAGAAACGTTGGCCTAACAATTCGACACTATTTAGGGCTCAATTCAGTGAAGACCCGAGCTTCGTTTGAAGGGGATATAGGTGGGCTACAAATATGTGATCAATCTGAGTTCTAGAGAAATGTTGGCCCATGACTTCTTGATGATCAATTGGTGCCATCCGCACTCTTCTAAAGTGCAATATTTTCCAAAGTTATAACCATGAATTGGGTCGTCTCTTAAATCCCCTTCGAGCCTTGTATACTTTATGGAAGTTGAAAATCAAGTTAAGGCAGAGGTTGTTTGAATGCATTTTTTTAAGCCGCCTTCTGCACAAAAATAGTTTCTTACAATGGTCATTAAGCAGAATTTAAGACGGATCTGGAGGTTCCCTCTATTTTAATTACTGAACTTTAATTGGCTGAATTTTGCACTGTTTCAAAGCTGATCTGGTGTGAAATTTCAAGCAAGTATTCTCATGCCCTAACCAGTGATTTAAGAGTTAATTCAACACTTATGCTTGGATCAACGTACATGTGGTTTTAATCTAGTTCTTGTAATATCATTGAAAGCACTATTCAAAGGGTTTGTAATTGATGATTGTTTGCCTTACAAGTTTGATCATTGGTGGAACTTGCCTTACAAGTTTGATCATTGGTGGAACAATTCAGTTTGACCAGAATTGCATTGGCAACATCTTTAGTTAACTTCAGAAGGCATGAGAAGTACATGAACTCTTATTCAGTCTACTAGTCACATCACTTTGCAGAAAATTTTGTAAGTATGGTTTGGGTAGTAGTATGGGTTTTACTGTTGAAGTAGTCTGGTTTGGTATTGTTTTGCAGAAGTTTGATTTTGTAAGTGAGCTATTATCCTTGGTACGGGAGCCAACAGTTGTTTGCATATTCTATTATCATTTTCAAGGTGGTTGGGTGGTGCAAGGCAGGTGATTGTCGTAACCTTGAAGTTGTAGCATGAAAACACTTTAGGGTGGCAGGGTGATGTTAGGGAAAGTTGGAGCATCCTTCTAGTTGGAGTTGAAACATATTATGTACTCATAAATGGAGTTGAAACATATTATGTACTCATAAATTATTAAGAAAATGTTTTGTAGATTTTTTACTGGAAGGATTTTTATTTACTGGAAGGATTTCCAACATTATCTAATATAAAGAAAACAAAAAATATTTAATGATTCTTCATTTAAAAATAATATATAATGATTTTAGAGTACATAAATATATTTTAAAACAAAAAGTAACTAACAAAATATAATTTTTTTTTTAAAAATGAAATGATTTTATATTTTCTTTATATTCTATATTTCACATGATAATAAAATTAAATAAAAACAAAAAAATGTAACACATTCCATTTCATTGTTACTAAGAAAAAAATTGTAAATGCTGCATATATACATATATATATATATACCCTTCATTACATTCCTCATAAGTTGCATTTGTTTTAATCAATGTATTTATGTGTGTCGTAAGTTTGATTTGTTTTGATCAACATATTTATGTGTTAAGCTTTACTTGGAATATATTTTAAAATGAGAAACCGTTTGTCCTAGTGAAGCTTTATTATAGAATCCTCTATGATACTTAATGTTAAGGTTTCAAATTAACTTGAAATTTATTTAGTTTTTTTTCCCTTGTTTTTCTACCCATACTTTAGATTATATTTTAAAATTAGAAACTAGGTTTTTTTAAAAACTTTTCAAAAAGTTTAAATAAAAACATGCATCTACAGAATCTACACAAAGGGTTGTAAGCTATACCATCACTTTCACAATTAAATCTTGATCTTCAAGCCATTTGAATGTATCACATGAGAAAATTCACATAAAATCCAACAATTACAAAAAAAGACTTCACAACTAAAATAAAATCAAACATATAAACTATTAATGAAAAACCAACCATATAAACTAATGAAATGCAAGTGAAATATGATGGTAGGTCTCTGCAGTTTGGCATCAAGATCCACATAATTATGTTTAAAGTGGTATCAAGAAATTGTATTCAATGGTAATTACTAAATAAAAAGGGTCACAGATAATCCTAATTCTTAGATTTATGTTGAGATAATCCTAATTCTTAGATTTATGTTGTCTATATATATCTATATATATATATATATTTTCTGGGTCTTCATCAAAACAAAAATCTATGGTGAAAAACCCTAGAAAAGTGATAATTTTTAGATATAACTGTAATTGAATCCAAAATGTTCTAAAAATCCCAACTCAACTTTGGTTGGATCAACTACATTAAAGATATATATCCTTTGTGCAAAAAATACAAGGAATAAATATGAAGCAAAAAGGCATTTAATGTAGAGAAATCTAAACATTTCATAGAAATTTAATGTCTATTTTTTTTAAATATTAATATTGTATAAAAAATTACTGTGTTCAATGGTAATCCAGTATAAGAATTGGTTGAATTGAATACATTATTTTACACCACAAATACGGTTAATGAGATTAGAAAACACTTTATTTATATGAGTTAATGTCTAAAGAGAAATTTTAAAAAATATTAATATTGTAGAAAAAAATTATTGTGTTCAATAGTAATCCAGTATAAGAATTGTTAAATTGAATAGATTATTTTATACCATAAATACGGTTAATGAAATTAGAAAACACTTTATTTATATGGTGATACTCTTGAAAATAATCCATAAGAATAATTTTTTCCCTTCCTTTATTATTGAATGACCCAAATTCTAAATTTGTATATGACCAACTTATTATATAGAAATTAAACTTCCTTTATTATTGAATGACCCAAATTCTAAATTTGTATATGACCAACTTATTATATAGAAATTAAACTTAATGTATTTGGCAACATGTATAAAACTGTTTTAAACCATTACAATTATGGGGAAATAAAATTTATGATGAGCAACTGGCTTAAAAATAATTGGAAAACCAAAATAAAATTATCAAATATATTAAAATAAAATTAGAAAATTCTATTACTATTTTTAACCCATCTTCAAAACTCAAACTCGGGATGGACAAATTGAAACTATCTATTTTTCTGGGAAAAAAAAATTAAAATAATAAAGAAAACCAAAAAAATGAAAGTAATGTGATCCATCCTTTCTCGAACTCAGAGAATCTAAACCATACGAAAGAAAACATGAAGGCTTATTTCTAAGCGGGAAAACGTAAAGAATCTAACCATACGAAACGAAAGAAAACATGAAGGGTTATTTCTAAGCGGGAAAACGTAAAGAATCGATTACGATTTCTCTTTCTCTTTCCAGAATACCTTGAGCTAGGGATTTAAAAAAGTAAAATAATCAAAATTATAAAGTGAAGGATTTCAAGAGTGATCAGAGAGAAAGAAATGAGGTGCAAACAGGGCAGCTCAAATTCAAAGCACACAGATAGGCATGATACATGGATTTCATTTACTCATTTTTCGTCTTTCTAAGAATATGAACCAGACGAATTAATTTACATTTACAGTCCGAAAACTTCAACAAATTTAATCTGTTTCTTTATTTATTGAAACCAAAAAAAACCAGGAAGTAAATAAATATGTTCGTTCTTTCTAGAAACCAGAGAGGCAATAACGCATAAAGGATTGTACATACTGATACAGCCAAGCAAACATAAACAAATCTATTACTTCTCAAAGCCAGAGGAAACATTGTACCTGAATTAGAACATCAAGGGAAATCCAACTTATTACGTCTCAAAGCCAGAGGAAACATTGTACCTGAAGTAGAACATCAAGGGAAATCCAACACCAATTCCAATTGTTCCATCGCAGCCCCTGCTTCCATCGTAACTTGTTTGGCCTGTCGGAAATCACAGGATCGAAGTCAAAACTTTTTTTCTTGCAAGATCTTGGCAAATAGCAATCAAATTAAGAAAGGGAAAGAAACGTAGAGATAAATATATAATATGTAATACAACTATATATTTGGCTTGATCTTCCTCCCTCGTTAAATTGAAATAGATATGTTCTTTCTTTCTCGAAACCATTGCAATCAAAGTAAGAAAGGGAAAGAAACGCAGAGATAAATATATAATATGTAATACAACTATATATTTGGCTTGATCTTCCTCACTCGTTAAATTGAAATAGATATGTTCTTTCTTTCTCGAAACCAGAGGCAAGAAAACATAAAAGGATTGTTTATACAGCCAAGAAAACATAAAAGGATTATATATTTGGCTTGATCTTCCTCCCTCGTTAAATTGAAATAGATATGTTCTTTCTTTCTCGAAACCATTGCAATCAAAGTAAGAAAGGGAAAGAAACGCAGAGATAAATATATAATATGTAATACAACTATATATTTGGCTTCATCTTCCTCACTCGTTAAATTGAAATAGATATGTTCTTTCTTTCTCGAAACCAGAGCCAAGAAAACATAAAAGGATTGTTTATACAGCCAAGAAAACATAAACAGATCTATTACTTCTCAAAGCCAGAGGAAACATTGTACCTGAAGTAAAACTTCAAGGGAAATCCAACAGCAATTCCAGTTATTTCATCCATCGTAAGCTGTTTGGCCTGTCGGAAATCACAAGATCGAATTCAAAACTTATTTCCTTGTATGATCTTGATTGGCAAATTGCAATCAAAGAAAGAAAGGAAAAGAAACGCAAAGATCAGTATAACTAATGTGATCTAATATTGAAAATCCACATAATATCCTACTTGATCTTCCTCCCTCTCTAGATTGAAATCAAATTTAATTCCAATCCACACTTACAATCAATATTTCAATATTATTGACACAAATTCACAGAATACTACGCCATCAAAGTATCTTCAGCTTGATCTTCCTCCCTCCTTAAATTGAAATCAAATTTAATTCCAGTCCACACTTACAATCACCGCTGATGTAGATCACTTCCAGGCTCCATGAATTCACAGAATGCTACGCCATCAAAGTCTCTTCAGCTGAGAGTTATCTGTCTCTTTCTCATAGACGAACATCCACCGACATGAACATAACAATAATTGAAACAACATTTCCACATAAACAGAAGGCAATATAAAGGCAAACAAAACAACATTCCAAACCCATATAAACAGAAGGCAACATAAAGATAAACCGAAAAACAAAGAGAAGGCAACATAAAGGCAAACAAAACAACATTCCAAACCCATATAAACAGAAGGCAACATAAAGATAAACCGAAAAACAAAGAGGAGAGCTCCAAAGACCACACAACAACATCGAGAGAGAGAGCACAGAGAGCCGAGAATGCACTGCAGGGAGAGGAAATATGTTCTTATATATTGCATACAAAAGCTAAGTTCGTCTTTAATGCTTTAACGATCAAAATCTCTCCACCGTCGGATCCTGTGGTAACCCTTGGATCCCTTGGATCTCTGTTCATCAACTAACTTAGCGGTTGAAGGTGATTGAAATGCTTTTTATCACACGCAGAACAGCGAGAATCCAAAGGGCAAAGGATATTTGAAATTTATAAAAACTAAATATCTTCAACAACTTTTTCAAATTCAAAATTCAACTCCACTCGTCAAAAAAGTTCTCCCAATTTGTTTCGGGAAAGTTATAATTAACACAATTGAATATAATTTTAATTTAAATAAAGATTAAATTATAACAAGTATTATGTACACCTGATCTAGAAGCATTGTTTTTCGATGAAGAGTTATGTACTTTTGTTTTATATTGAAAATCAAATATGATATATTTTAGCTTTTTATTATAACTACAGTTATATATTTTAATTTTATATGCAGATAATGTGTTACAAAATGGTCAACAAAACAAATTAAATCTTGTTTAATAAATTTATAATCAAATATCTTTAAGGCATTTACTTAGGTAAGTTTCTAATAACTTTAAAAAATATTTAATTTAGAAATATATAAAATAATATAAATAAACATATGTATTATTTTTAATTGATTATTTTTCATCATTTTATATATTTATTTTGAAAATATAGTGTATTTATAGATTAATTTAAAATTTATAAACAAACGAAGCATAATGTAAATATTCATGAAAATACAATGCAACTTAGCTAACTAAGAGACAAACACAAATAGAAATGGACATGATCAAGAAATGAGAAGCATGAATCATTTATTTCCAATGAACTGATGACAAATAGGTCTACAAAGAGACACAAAGGAAGATGCTATGAACAATGAGCCTTTAGCAATCCTCAATGGAAGTCCCCTTTTCCTTCCCCTTCTAAGATCTCTCTTCCTATGAGAAGTGACGATCCAATTCTAATGTCAAGTTCTCACTGAAGATAGGTGTTGAGAAATCTAGAGGGAAATGATTAGAGTGATTTCTCTTTCTTTGATAATTGATTGTGATGTCTTTTTACTTATCTTACTTATTCGCTTCACTTATTATTATTATTATGTTTGTCTATCATCAAACAACTACAAAAAACAAGAAGAACAAGAACATAGAGAGCAATACCCTCAAAGACCAAGTCCAACCTTTCCAGATGATGTGCTTTCCTTGTTCAAGTCAAACCCATTCAAATCTCTTCCAGTAGCACAACTTCGACTTCCAACTGTAGAATTTCAGCCTCCACTGCAGACCTGAAATTTTCGGCCCTCCTGCAGTTGTTGTTGCCACATGTGTGAACTTATTTTAGCCTCCTAGGACTTCCTTAGACCTTCGCTTGGCTTTGTCTGACTTTTGGAGCTTGAGGATGGATTCTTGTGACCTTCATTTAACCTTCTTGCCTTCTCTTCTTCAAGATCAAACTTGTAGAGGAAAACCCTAGATCTACTTCATAAACCCTAACCTTCGTTCGCACATGTGAGAGAGAAATAGCCCAAAACCAAGTCTTCTTTGTCCTCTTCCTTCTTCGCTGCCTTCTTCCTCTACTTCCTTCACTTTTATGAGTGAGAGATGAATGTACTCCAAGGAGGTCAATTTTCCTCCTTTATATAGACTTCTCAAAGGTGGACGACTCCTCAAATTAGGCCAACTTGCCATCTGCCAGGCCAACTTGATCTTGGAGGGCATTTTGACACTTTTAAAGACAACAATAATTTTATTTACAAGTTACAATGTGCCCGAAGGGGTCTTCAACTTATGACAATGAATATTTTGACTTCTTGACCTAGGAAAAACTATAGAAGCACTCAATGGGTGCTTGACCTTCAAAATAAAAGACCTTGAGCATGAAACCCATGCTCTAATAATAATAATAATAATAATAATAATAATTTTCTTTCATTTTACATTTTACAAGAATCAAAAGTACATTTCATATTTATGAAGACCGAACTTAGTTACACATTTTTCAACATTCCCTCTTAACTATGGAGGTATTCATAAATGGTACATGGACATTCTCAATATGAAGATATCTCATAAGAAGAGTCAGATTGGTAACCTATATGTTTAGCATCATAACAAACAACACTATCATATAGAAAGGCCTTGACTAACAACTCTATCTCTCCACAAGGTCAGAGCATAATGTTGGTGAGACCAATCATTTATAGACACCATCATCATTATCTCTCAAGGTACATACCCCACCCGTGTGTTCACAAAGTATGAACTTCCTTGGACTATTCTTATCTTTGATAACTAGTCCTTAAAGAATATCAGTCCACGATTACTCTCATCTTGGATTCCCTACCTCATCTTCAAAGAGTATCATATGCCAGATTTCTTACCCAATCCTCCATTATGTCTTTCCAAGTGAAGACAAGAATGATGTGCCTATCTCTCCCTCTCAACTAGGGATGATACATTAACCAAACCAAGCTTGCTTCTCAAATACACAATCTTCTTACTAGGAAGATATGTTTTTCAATATGTTAGCTACTTTCTCATCGATGGAGATATATTGTAGCTGCAATACACCATCTTGGACTAGCTTCCGAATGTAGTGATACTTTTTGTTGATATACTTCGTCTTTCCATGAAACACTAGGTATTTAGAGAATCAAATACAATTGGTGTTATCACAATGTATCACTATAGGGTCCATAGGTCCTTCAAATAGGTTAGATAACAACTTCCTCAACTAGATCACTTCTCTGCTTACTTCACAGGCTGCAATATACTATGCCTTAGCACTACTAAAAGAAATTGTATCTTGCTTTATGCTTATCCATGAGATCATGGAGGATCCCAAGCTGAAACACCCTCATATGCTTCTCCTTCCATCTTGATCACTACCTCCCCATTCGAAATATGTATATCCAATCAAGTGGACATCACTTCTTTTATTGCATTTTAGGCAGTAGTGGATGGTTCCTTGTGAATATCTCAGAATATGTGTTGTTTCTATTTAATGATAATGTTTTGAATCCACTTGGAATTGAATGAGAACATTTACTGCAAAGCATATGTTTGGTCGAGTATTCACCAAGTACATCAGGGAGTCAATTGATTGTCTATACTCGAAAGGATCCAAAGGGCTCAATTCAGAACTTCTTATTCTTTTCAAATTTGTGATCATTGGGGTTGTCATTGGTTTGCAATTCATCATGTCAAACTTCTTTAACATCTTGATCACGTACTTTCCTTGACCTAGATAAATCTAATCAGGCCCTTACCAGACTTATAGTCCCAAATAATAGCGCATCAACCCTAGATCCTTCATGTCAAATTCTGCTACTAGTTTCTTCTTACATTCTTCAATTCGACCTTCCAAACCTGTCAAGAGAAGGTCATCCACATACATAAGAATAATTACCGGCTCTCCCTTCACCACCTTAATATAAAGCTTTGGATCAACAAAACTCTTTGTGAAATGTAATCTCTGAAGGTATGCATCCATCCTAGCATACCATGCCCTTGGTGTTTGTTTGAGGCCATATAATTCCTTCTTCAATCTGCACCCATATGCCTTTCTATATTTAACTTCAAATCCCAAGGGTTGTTCTATATGGACTTCCTCATCAATTGTGGCATTCAGGAATGTAGTCTTGACATCCATTTGGTGGATGCTCCATCTCATCGATGCTGCCAAAGAGACCAATGAACATATAGTTGTAGACCTTGCTATTGAAGAAAATGTCTCTTCATAGTTGATGCCTTCTTATTGAGAGAAGCCCCTAGCCACAAATCTTGCCTTATATTTATCAATAATTCCATTTACTCCATGTTTTATCTTGTAGATCCATTTGGAAGTTACCACATATTTGTCTTCAAGCCTAGGTACAATCTCTCAAACTCCATTCTTCATTATAGATTGTTATTCTTCATTCATAGCATCCATCCATTCTTGGTAATTGATAGATTCTTCGAAAGTGGATGGATTTGCTTCTATTAGTTTTTTCATTTAGGATGCATACCCAAAGTATTGTTTGGGCTTCTTGCTTTCCATGAATGTGACTTGAGCTACTCCATGACCTTTTGCATCAAGTAGTATAGATTTCAACCAGTTAGGTCTCTTTCTATTTTCAGGGATAACAAGTTGTATAGGTTCATTGGGACCTTCATATTCATGATTTGATTCTTCTTCTTCCCTAATAACTTCTTCAAATACTGGAAGTTCTTCATCATCAGAGTCCATAGGGAGATCCTTTGATTTCTTGAATGCAATACTTTCGTCAAATATCACATCTCGATTGACTTCTATTCAGTGTCCTCCCTTTATGTAGATCCTATAGGCCTTAGAGGAGTTACTATAGCCAAAAAATGTTCCCCTCATGCCTGATGGATCCAACTTCTTTCTTTTGTCCTTAGGTATATGAATATAGACAGGAAAACCAAAAATCCGGAGATGATATACGGTAGGTTTCTTCCCAATGGATACTTCTTTAGGAGTTCTGCTTTCTAGTGACTTGTGGGGACTTTGATTTGTATGTATACAACTGCCTTTGTAGCCTCACCCCACAAAAATTTTGGAAATTCTTGATCATGTAACATCGTTTTTAGAATTTCTTCAATGGATCAATTCTTTCATTCTGCAACTCCATTTTGTTCAGGATTATATGGGACTATCAGCTCCCTCTTAATTCAAGACTCCTTACAGAAAGCTATGATTTCCTTGGATGTATATTCTCCTCCATTATCAAATCTTAATATATTGATTCTTCTTTCTATAAGGTTCTCTACTTCAACTTTGAATTCTTGAAATTTTGTAAATAATTCATCCTTGGATTTCATTAAGTAAAACCAATTCTTCCTTGAATGATCATCTATAAATGTGACACAACATAGATGTCTTCCAAGTAATTGAGGAGTATTAGGACCACAGACATCAGAATGAATAAGATCCAAGATTTCTTTTGACCATGAAGCACTACTTCCAAATGGTCTCTTGGTGTTCTTACCCAATGCACATCCTTTGCAGACTCCTTCATGATCTTCTTTTACTTCAGGGATTCCATCTGCTGTTGAACTTAGAGTTGGAAGGATTTTGAAATGGAGATGACCAAATCTTCTATGCGAAATCTCACATGGGTTGATTTCAATGTGAACCAACGCCTGAGCAGGAGGAGATATCAACTTGTAAAGTCTTCCTTCATGAATGCCAAACACTATCATTTTCTATGCTTGGGTTTCTACTCCATACTACAACCTTTCCATCAACGAAAGCCACTTTATCACCTTTATCTTCTAAGTAAATTATTATGAAAACCTGGAACAAATAGGATGTTGTTGAGATGAATATGGCCTTCATTCTCTAGTTCTATTGAGGTTGATCCAATTCCTCTTACGGGGTAGCCCTTATTATCTCCAAGTTCTACAGAGTACAAAGATTTTCCTTTTGACAATGGCTTTAGTTGCTTGTGATGACCAGTCATGTGTCTTGATGCACCACTATCGATCACCCAAATGTTCTCATTTTGAAATGTGATAGTGAGTGCTGAGAAGAGTCCTTCATCCTTTGTCTTGGTCACTTTATTTTTTGGAGTAAATAGAAGATTCCATGCTTCCTTGGTACCTCCCTTGAGATGGCTTGCTACCTTTGAACACTTCTTGAGAAACTTCTTCAGTGTAGTAGAGATATTCATGATGCCCTTAGCCAACCATAGCTCTGATACCATGTTGAGAAATCTAAAGGGAAATGATTAGAGTGATTTATCTTTATTTGATAATTGCTTGTGATGTATTTGTATTTATCTTACTTATTAGTTTCACTTATTATTAGTATGTTTGTGTATCATCAAACAACTACCAAAAACAAGAAGAAAAAGAACAAAAGATATAGGTTGCAAGCCAAGGCCAAAACCTCTCCACTTGAGAGGAAAACCCACAAATCTTTTCTAGGAATTGTAGGCAAACCAGCAACACCATTTTTCTTCAATAAGCGGAGACTGTCATAGTTTAAATGTCCAAATCTAGCATGCCATAATAAACTTGATGGAAGTGTACCTTCTTCATGATGAGAAATATATGAGAAATGTTGTGAATGAGCAGATGTTCCTTACAGTTTGAAAAGCCTTTCTTCTTCTATTCCCCTCATGACAAGTGAATGATCAGATGCTTTTCTGACCTCAATCTTGCCATCAAACATAAGAATGGAGTGACCTTGCTGGCGGATGTGGACCAAGGACAACAAGTTTCTCTTGAGCTGTGGGAGATATAGAACATGATCCAGAAGAAAGTCTGAAAGATTAGGCAGTTTAAGCCTGATTGTGCCAGGCCCTGATGGCTTGATTTTTGACTGATCTGCAAAGTATACTACTCCATCAACATTGTCAGTGAAATCTTCAAAAAATATTTTCTATGAGTCATGTGATAGGTTTCTCCTGAATCAAGCAACCAATCATTTTTCTAGGAAGCAAGTGAAGTATTAAACAAATCTTCATTTACTCCAATGTTACATTGTGCCTCAACATAGTGAGCAGATTCAGGTGCTTTACCTTTGTCTATATCATCAGTTTTACCTTTCTGTTGTTTTCTTCTCTGCTCAATTTTGTCCCATGGTAGCTTGCATGTAGAGGCATCATGTGATCCATTTCTTTTGCAGCGAATACAATGTAAATCTGCCTTTCTCCTTGAGAATGTCTGCCCCCCCTGCCTCTGAAATATCTTCCTCTTCCTCTTCGTCCACCTCTTCCTCTTGTAGAATCTTGAGCAGGATACTTTTCTTTATGAGCAAGGCACACAGTCTCTTCAGAAGATTCAGGGGCTTGTCTTCTTTCCAAAGGCTTTTTTCTCTTTCACAACAAACTTTCAACAACGAGAGTCAAAGTTTAATACTTTGAGATTTCCATTTTCTTGCAAAGACTCAAGATAATTGGAGTATGGTAGGAATAAAGTGCCTTGAGAAAAGCAATAAGAAGAGATATCCAGCTCAACTTTAGTGGATTTGATATCATGCATTATAGACTTTATTTCAGATGCAAGAGCAAGAGGATTATTATTTTGCAGTTCAAGAGTGAAGAGTTTAATCATAAGTTGGACGACTTCAAGTGCAGAATGTGAGTCATAGAGTTCTTTCAGCTTTTGTAAAGCTTCAAAGGCAGTTGAACATGATGAAATGTGGTGACTCACCTCCTTATTTACAGATGCTGCAATTAATGCATATGCTTTGCTGTTCTTGTTTTCCCAAATGGCGAGCTCTTTGTCTGAGGTAGGCTTTTCTGGGT
>APFE030547368.1:1945-48889 GCA_000404065.3 Pinus taeda
TCCACATCCGGAATCCAACTCCCTCTTACTTCTGCAAATGAGAGGGTCTGCACCTGTCAGAAATAGGTCGTCCTCATAAGGTGCCGGTATGAGAGGTCTATCATCCACAACCTTCGGATAATGATTTGGATCGGTTTCACTCCTAGTGAATCTCAGCTTCATCAGACAACTATCAATCCTCTCATACTACGCCTGGAGTGTTTTATTTCAAGCCATAGAGGGCTTTCTTCCACCTGTATGCATGAGATTCCCGATCATGAATCTCAAACTCCTCGGGTTGTTCCAAACCTGTGGACCTGCTGCATGAGGGGAATGGTCCCCTTATAAGATTTTCCTTCGGTACATCTCAAACATGTACCTTCATGCTCCACTTGAATTCAGACATCCCTATCACCATTTGACTCACATCAGGTAGGGCCCCATAGGTAGACCTCCGATGTTATAGATGCAATATGTCAATTGACATGATCCCCAATGGACCATCCTGCAACTTGATACAAATTGCCAACCCTGAACCCATGAGAAAAAGCATCTTTGAAAATTATATTTTTTTAACACGTACATTTCCATCGATGAATGCCACCCTGAAGCCTTTGACTTCCATTTTCGAGATGGACACCAAGTTCTTCTTGCGATCAAGTACATACAAGATATTCTGTAAATAAATCGAGTTACCCTTATTCAATTGAGAGTTAACATTCCCTACACCCTTTCCGGGATAGGTGGCATCGGCTCCAAGTATAATCCCACGATTGTTTCCATCTCTACCAGATTAGAGAGTTCACCCATCTATCCGATGAAGTGCCTTGAAGCACTACAATCTATAAGCCAGATTCCCAAAGAATCTGAAGGAGAGGGCCAATACAAGATAACGCTTCTTTATCTTATCAAAAACAACATTTGATTCTTCATACCTGGGGTTCCTTGCTTTATATGAAGAGTCGGCCATTTCCTTGATGACCTGCATTACCTGTCATTCCTTTGATAATCGAAGATGTCCCTGGAATGATTGTTATCATCATCAAGTGATGTGTCCCTGCCATTCGGACGCCCCTTCGCATAATGGCCGAACTAGTTATCTGCCTTTCCTTCCACCCTGAGATCCGGTCTTCCAATGAAATGATCTTTAGTTAGGCCATATTCTACTGCGCCATTCTGATAATATTCTCTGCTTCGACTTCACCTTTGGTGAATTTGAAAAGGGATAAGGAATCCACTGATCATTTTGTCATTTCCCAACTATCTTCGGTGATTGTTCTTTCACTCTTGCTCGGGCATTGTCTTCACCTCAGCTCTGATACCATGTTAATTTTAGGTATGTTCTATGCTTAGAGCAATTTATTTCAATTTTCACAGTTAGCTCCATATCTTTTCCAGATTAGCAATCACATCAGCATTAAAGTAAACTGCAGATAGAACATAAACACAAATCGCAAAAGACAAGCCAAGACAAGAGGACACAAGATGTGGCGCTAGCCAAGGACAAACCCCAATGTGGGGAAACCCTTTGATCAATTCTTCTTAGATGTTCTTCAATAGTTCAGCAGAGAGAGAGAGAGAGAGAGAGAGAGAGAGAGAGAGAGATCGTACGTTTACAACAGAAGTCAACACTTTGACTTATCTAGATAAGAGCATAGATCATCTCTAAGAAGATGATACATGAGATCAGTTGAAGACATGCTGCTTCAACTAATTCTCCAAGGTGACTCCTTCACCTATTGTTGTGCTGCATTGTCATCATGCTACACCTCACCGCGCTACACCATGTTGCACCCATTATCACTATGTTGCATCTCATCACGCTTCATTAATCATGATTGTACCCATCACTGTACTGAAATATGTGCCATTGCTGCACCATGTTGCCATCCTGACCTACGTGTTAGCTGCACCTTGCTTGTTTGTTGTCCCTTGCTTGCTAGTTGTCCCTAGCATGCTTGTTGTCCTTAGCATGCTTGTTCTTGCATGCTAGTTGTCCCTTGCATGCTAGTTGTAACATTGCGCGCTAAGTACCATACAACTGTCCTAATGTTAGTTGTCCCTTGCATGTTGCTCTCCTTCGGAGACAGATGCTTCGACTGTTTCGGCAATTACCGACAGTTCTGGCAGTTACCGGCAATTCTGGCAGTTCCCGACAGTTCCGACAGTCCTGGCAGTTCTGGCTTTTGCAGCAGTTCCGGCGTTTTCCACAGTTCCAGCTTTTCCGACAGTTCCAACTTTTCCGGCTTTTCTGACTTTTCTGGCAATTCCAGCTTTTCCAACATTTCCGGCTTTTCCGGTAGTTCTAGATTTTCCGACTTTTCCAGCTTTTCCGGCAGAGCCGTCTTTTCCGGCGTTCTGGATCAGGGCAACGTTATTCCTTAGGATCTCTCCTCCTACTAAAACCCAAAATACAAGTAGAGAAAGGAAGAGATCCCAAGTGTGTTGAAATGACTTGAAGGCCACCTCTATTTATACTAAAACGTTGAGCACATGTGGGGTTTATTTGGTTGCTAGCCGACCTTGACAAATTGTCTTATAACGCAAATAAATTCATAACTCCATGAATACTTATCGGAATCGGATGATCTTTAGATCAATCCTACACCTCTCGATGAGGGGGATCCAAGAAAAATATCACCTGCCATAAATAAGATGACCCACATGGAGTTTGGCCCTAGTTGCCAATTTTAACAAAAATCAACTGATGGAAATTTACCCCTCCACAAGCAATCCGGCAACACTCTACTTGCTGAAACTAACCTCTGAAATACCCTTACACAGACCCTCACACCCACTCCCCGGAACTACTCTTGAATCAGACATCTAGCATGTTGTTGACTTTGGAAGCATTTCTCCTACCCTCTGGAAATTCTTCCTGGCCTTTGGAACTTGAAGCGACCTCTCTCCCAGCTGAATCGAATTGCCCTCTTGAGGCTCTTGCACAGCCTCCTAGGAAAATAATTTAGCTTCCTCTCCTAACTCTTCCGGAACTAGAAATCTCCTCCGGAAATCTGCTACTGATCTCCCTTTTGCTCCTGCCTCCTTCTAGCTCGAATTCTTTTTGCTGAATGTTGCTCTTTGGAGAATCGATCTGCCAAGGAAACTGGCTCTTCCTATGTGTTTTGCTCCAACCCCATCGACCTCCTCTTCTAACCTCTCATTAGCTCACCAACGACCATGATTAAATCCTCACCAACGGCTAAAATCATCTCTAAGTTGATCCATGTGAGTTTCTAAAGAAATCTCACCTTTCTCAATTCTTGTTAATTAATCATTTTCCCTAAGTTAGACTTAGGAAAAATTTAATTACTGATTAATTAACTTAATTGAGCCATCTCTAGGTGTTTTCTCCTAAAACTTTTTCTAGGTTCTAAAGCTCTAGTGTTTTTTAGCCTCCCTAACCAAAGTCAAGACTAGAACACCTGTCCAATGCTACAAAACTCAACAAGAGATAACTTAAACGGAGAGAGTAGGGATCAGAGTGACAGCCCTTACTCTAAGCGTTGCACCACAAATTTTATATCTTGCGGGGTTGGAAACTTTTCCCACACTTAAGTGTACAACCTAGGAGACAACATGTCCGTTGGTGATGCCCATACACAATCTGAACCTCTGTAAATAACTAGCAACTGATAGAAAAATGATCAAAAAGTATGTCCATGCATGAAAATGGGTAACAGTTACAATCAAATTAGTTTTGGCTCTTGCTGTCCTATGGAGAAGCCTTAATGCTGCCCTATGGAGAAGCCCTAACGCTGCCCTATGAAGAAGTAATAATACGCAGCCATGGAAATGAAAGCAATGCCCTAACCAGAACAGTTAGGAACAACAAAGTGACAAGCAGATTTGGAGGGCTATTCGAGGATTGTTGAGAGGAGTTTAGGGCTGCCCAAGTGCCCTAACCAGAACAGTTAGGAACAGCAAAGTGACAAGCAGATTTGGACAGTTGTTCGAGGACTGTTGAGAGGAGTTTAAGGCTGCCAAAGAGCCCTAACCAGAACAATTAGGAACAGCAACGTGACAAGCAGATTTGGAGGGTTGTTCAAAGACTGTTGAGATGATTTTAGGGCTGCCCAAGTGCCCTAACCAGAACAGTTAGGAACAACAAAATGACAAGCAGATTTGGAGCAGTGTTAGAGGTGCGTTGGGTCAAGGATATTGACCAGATTTAGATCAGATTCGGAGCAGCCTGTGGGAGCCACGTGTTGGGTTAACATGGAGTGTTGAATACCCCAAAGGAGTGCAGCGTGATGTGATGGATGCAGCGATATGGTATATTGCAGCAGCATGGTGCAGTAAGGTGCATGGAACAACATGTTTAGATGCAGCAGTTGGACAGCAACAAGCAATGCAAGGGACAACAAGCTAATACATGGGACAGCTGCAAGCATGGTGACACATGAGACAGCTACAAGCATAGTGAAACATGGGACAGTTGCAAGCATGGTGACACATGAGACAGCTGCAAGCATAGTGAAACATGGGATAGTTGCAAGCATGGTGAAGCATGAACAGCAGCAAGAAGCTTGGGACAGCTGCAACCATGGTGAAGCATGGACAGCATCAGCATGGTAAAGCATGGACAACAGCAAGCACAATGTTGCAAGTACATTGGGACAATAGTATACTACTTGGTGCAACAAGGACACAAAGCAGCAATGGTGCAGCAAGCACATGAGTGACAGCGTGGTGCAGCCGTGGCACTAGGTATAGCAGTGCTAAACACTGGGACAACAATCACATGAGGTCCAGCATTATGATGATGGTTGCAGCATGGTGCAGCACAGTGAGGTGCAGCATGATGACGAGATGTAGCACAATGATAGGTGAAGGAGTCACCTTAGAGAATCAGTTGAAGCAGCATGTCTTCAACTCATCTCACGTATCATCTTCCTAGAGATGATCTATGCTCTTAACTAGATAATTCAAAGTGTTGACCTCTGTTGTAAATGTACTCTCTCTCTCTCTTTGTGCTGAATTATTGAAGAACATATAAGAAGAATTGATCAAGGGTTTCCCCACATTGGGGTTTGTCCCTAGCTAGCGCCACATCTTGTGTCCTCTTGTCTTGACTTGTCTTCTGCGATTTATGTTTATGTTCTATCTGCAGTTTACTTTAATGCTGATGTGATTGCTAATCTGGAAAAGATATTGAGCTAACTGTGAAAATTGAAATAAATTACTCTAGCATAGAACATACCTGAAATTAACAGTCAGCGTCTCTTTGCCCAACATTGGCCCTGCGTCACCCTGAATGGGTCTCTGTCAACATTTTGGCGCTCTACATCAGCAACGCTAGCCTCTCTGAAGCATTGTGCAGCTCCTGGTTGCCTTTGCGTGGCCCTGCGTGAGCCCTAGTTGCCTCTGCGTCACTCTCTCTGGCTCTTGCGCTGCTCTCCCAGCACTATCTCTACCTCTTTGTCTCTTTGTACTCAATGCCCCTCAGCTGCAAATCTGATCATTGATTCTATCTCTCTTAGCAAACCCCGCTCTACAGAATAGAATGACTGATCATCTAGTGTTCTCTCCAAGTGACCCTCAAGCCTCCTCTTTACTTTTCTCGTTGACATATCAACAGCCGAGTTTAAGTCCCTAATCAACGGCTAAGATTAGATCTGGCTTGATCCATGTCTTTTGGACCATTCTAACATAATTTCATATTAATTCACATTAATATTTTAATTTCCCTAAGTTTAGACTTGGGGACTCCAAAAAATATTAATTATTTTAATATCTCCTGAACTGTTTAGAATCTGCCCAAACCCTTTCTGGATATTGGAGATCTAATGTGCCCCAACCTCTCCACCAAATTTCATGGCTAAAGCACATCCGATGTTACCCCAAATCAACACTCCCTCTTAGCGAGAAGTGTGCTCTAGTAATATTCCTCACTGAGCATTACTCTAATCATCTGGCATCGGTCCCTATGCTGATGCTAGGCCTGCTACCCAACATCCTCTGCACTGATGTATCCTGTACTGCTACCCATAGTTCTGCCACTGCCACTACTGCATTCGTACGACAACTCCCTCTGCATTCGTGTTGTTGTTGGTCCTTTCTCCCAACACTGCATCCGCACTGCAACTCCTCTCATCATGTTGCATCGTGTTGCCCACTGTTGCACTGCAACTTAGTTACTCAAAAGTAAGTAGCTGATCTCCCAACTCTGACCTCTATGTTGGGCTAGAGACCCTCCTGATGTTGAAGCTCCCTCTGCCGCTAACAAGTGCTCCCTCTCTGACCTCTATGCTGCTACAACAACTCCTTGCATCTCACACTGTTGCACACCTCTCTGTGCCATCCTGCACTGGTGTAACACTCCTGTGCCTCTCATACTGCTGCAACCTACTAGCCTCGCGTTGTCTTAGGACTCCTGCACTGCAGCTCTCTTCGCTACTCCATTTGCATTCATCTCCACCCACATCAGCCAGTCCTGCTACTCCTCTTTGGGGCTCCCATAGCAAGGTCTAATCCAAGAGGCTGGGTACCTCGAGAATCCTGCCCCTCATCCCCTGTAGTTCGTCTGGCTACAGCTCGATGTCTCCCCACTTCCGCTCAAGTGGTGCGTGCTCTCATGGCACACAAAACAGAAAGGATCCTAGCCTTCCAGATGACAAAGTTGGATGCCTCATCCAACCTGTCTTGATCCCTCAACTCATTCATGGCCATCTCTCTGCTCTTCTTGTTGACTCCTCTGAGTCTCTCTACTTCTCGCCTGGAAGTTCTCGGTTCGACTACTGTTGAGTCTACTTCCCTTCTAGTTCTCTGTTCGACTCCCACTGAGTCTACTTCCTGTCTGGATGTTCTCTGTTCGACTCCTACTGAGTCTCTCTACTTCCTGCCTGGAAGTTCTCAGTTCAACTCCTACTGAGTCTCTCCACTTCCCGTCTAGAAGTTCTCGGTTCGACTCCTACTGAGTCTCTTTACTTCCCGTCTAGAAGTTCTCGATTCAACTCCTGCTGAGTCTCTCCACTTTCCGTCTGGAAGTTCTCAGTTCAACTCCTGTTGAGTCTCTCTATTTCCCGTCTGGAAGTTCTCGGTTCGACTACTGCTGAGTCTCTCCACTTCCCGTCTGGAAGTTCTCAGTTCGACCCCTGCTGAGTCCCTCTACTTCCTGTCTAGAAGTTCTCTTCTAGACTCCCTCTGTGTCTCGATTTCCCACCTGGAAATCCTTCTGCCAACGTCAAGTTGCCCCTCCCTGATTGTCTGTGCAACAACAACATTCATCCGGATTCCTTGGCTAGAAACCCTCGATAGCAACTCCCTCCTCTTGGCCTTGCCCTATCAGGTACTGTTCTGACTACAGTACCTCACCAACTCCACTCTGCAATGTTCCCACAGCCTTCTAAACCCCAGCAACTTGAAGGTGAGAGCTCCTAGGCTCTGCACAATCCCAGCACCAGCAACCCGGCCTCCTCAGCCAACTGCATCATCCCTTCTAGCTTCTGTGTGGATCTGCTTGAGTCTCCATTTGCCTCCCTTAGCCTCTGCGCTACCTCTTCTTGGCTCACCCTTGATAACGCAAGCACTGCGTCACCCTTCCCTTGTTGCTGCTCTGCTAGAAACAGCTTCTGTCACTCGGGACAACTGTTTTCTACTGCTATTGCTCCACTCAGCTGATGTCCTCAGTTCTCCTATGATCTGCAACCACGCTCCGATACCATGTTGAATTTTCTAAGTCTACCAATTAGAAACCCTCCATGCACTTCACTGATTTATTCCTACCTACTTGTTTCGTTACTTAATAAGTTATTTACAATGTAAATACTGAAAATAAACACTAGTGCATGCTCAACATATTACAGATCATCAACTGAAGGAAACAAAAACAATCACACCAAATGACACTATTATTTTTCGACCAATGTCCCCGGAAAAACCCAATGCAAAAAAATCGGTGCAGCTATCTGAGGGTTTTCTTATTAAGCAATTTCAAAGTACAATTTGGGTGCCAAATCCGGCTTACCCAACAGAGAATTTCCTTGGCAATAGCACCTCTCAGTCTGAGACAAATATCCCAACTGAAACCCCGGATAATCCTTCTGGCAGCTCCTCAGCGCCAATCTGCCCCAGAAACCCCAACGTCTACCTTTCTGAACTGCATCAGCCTCTCTCTGCCCAACGCTAGCCGTGCGTCACCCTGAAAGGGCCTACGTCAGCAACGCCTCTCTGAAGCACTGCGCAGCTCCTGGTTGCCTCTGCGTGGCCCTGCGTGAGCCCTGGCTACTACTGTGTCACTCTCTGGCTCTTGCGCTGCTCTCCCGGCACTATCTCTGCCTCCCTGTCTCTCTGTACTCAATGCCCCTCAGCTGCAACTCCGATCACTGATTCTATCTCTCTTAGCAAACCCCGCTCTAGATAATAGAATGATTGATCATCTAGTGTTCTTTCCAAGTGACCCTCAAGCCTCCTCTTATACTTTTCTCGTTAACATATCAACGGCCGAGATTAAGTCCCTAATCAACGGCTAAGATTAGATCTAGCTTGATCCATGTCTTTTGGACCATTCTAACGCAGTTTCATATTAATTCACATTAATATTTTAATTTCTCTAAGTTTAGACTTAGGAACTCCAAAAAATATTAATTATTTTAATATCTCCTGAACTGTTTAGAATCTGCCCAAACTCTTTCTGGATATTGGAGATCTCATGTACCCCAACCTCTCCACCAAATTTCGTAACTAGAGCACATCCAATGCTACCCCAAATCAACATGAACAAACAAAGCCAACAATTCTTTTGTGACAATCAAGTTGTTCCAAAACTAACAAAAATTTAATGCTGTCATAAGCACACTAAACACATAGATGTACATTGTTATTTTATCAGAAAACTTGTAGAAGATAATGAAGCTGTAACTTCAATAATGTACCACACGAGCAAATTGCAAACATTTACCAAGCCACTGGGTCCAGATAAATTTGTTAAATTTAGAGACAAGCTGGGTGTATTTTCCAAAATGACCATAGTGTAATTAATGTTTATGGTCAATCTTTAGTGAATAGGAGTTTATTTACATATATAAAAGTACATTAAAGTATTTTAACATAATAAATAAATTATGGAAAGATGTTATCTAACTTCTTTCCATCTTCACTTGTAAAATATAAGAAGACCTATTTTGATCCTAAATGAACAAATATTTGACAGTTTCTCTTCCAACTGTATGGTTCCCTCTTTCTTCTCTTCTGGTTTATTTTTTTAATTCAATCTCTATAGGAGCAGCAAACTGTCTAATGAAAATTTATACTCTCAGGTTCAAATGGGTGAACACCTCTGATATCAGGACAAAGTTCAAACAAAATAAATAGTGACAAGAAGGGTTCAAGGAGAGAGCACTTGCTCTTCTGGATGGGCATAGATTCCACAAGCAAAGGCATGAATTCATAAAAGATGTAGTAGGAGGAGGAAGAATTCAAGCAGAAAAAATACAGTTGCTTCAAAATCCCTGTAGGCAATGCATTCAGGTGTCAACCCCCACTGTCCATTGAAGAGGAGTAGCCTCTCATTCAGGATGAGAAGAGTAGCCTCCCATTCAAGATGATAAGACTGCACCTAGAAAATGAAGACTTCATAAAAAATTCAGTTGTCACCAAAGAAGAACTAGAGGTGTGTGGCCATTTTTGTTAAAACTTTATATAATGTGCATGAAAACTTTGGTTCAATTTTGAATAATATCTAGAGTTCGGGAAAATCTAAAACTAGTAAGCTCCCTGCTTTTGGAAGTACTTTTCTAGACTTTTTTAGTAACCATCTTTCTCAGGCAAGATACCATTTTATAGGTATTGAATTTTTTTATCAAATAAAAAAATGTTTGCCAACTTAGACTCACTGATTATCGATCTATGTGCTGACTGTCAACAGAGACATGCCACATGTTGGAATAGACATTTCTCAAATATGATATAAACACTCAAGATCACATTAACTGAGAATAAATATACTTTACCAAACAAGAACTGAATATAAATATAAGCAAGTACTATTTGCAAGCAAGAAAACTAGATCACCTCAACTGCATTCTTGAGTAACAAATCATCTTCTGTGGTCCATATGCTGAAATCAGGAGGGCAGATTTCTGACATCTTTTCATGTATTGAAACCATTTAAGATTTGCCACAAGAATTTGCTAGAGCTGTCTCGACTTCCTTCCACTCATCTACAATACAAACAACAACTTAATTCAGCTCTATAACATATTGTTTGTTGTGACTGTGAGATATTCTCCGTGAGTTCATCCATTAGTGCGAAATAAGGTTCATACAGCCAATAGGTCCAGCTTTTGAGAAAGTTACAAGTAATTAAAATTTCTTAAAGTAAGATTTTACTAGCCATGAAATAAATGGCAAGACCTTGAATCACATCAGAAAAAAATAAGACACACACACATAATACTGTTCAAAGACAACAAAAATGCAGTCAAATTATGGCCAAGAGGGTGCCCGAAGCATAATCAAGATAAGATAATTATATTAATCTCTGATGAAGGACCACAAATGTAGGTCAATGCGACTGAAGAGTACAACCAGTATGAATATAATCTGGGAGTGCAAGCACAACTCCTAGAAAATGCCAAAAATAATATAAAGAAAGAAACCTACATAAGTATAACACCAGAACATATGTATAAAACCGTGAAAAGGTACAGTGATACAAAACATTAAGTATGTCCAAGACTGGATAGCTGAGCAACTCAAGAATTTGTCAAGACAACAAGAGCGAGAGTGCGAAAGAGGCTGATGAGGTCAAGGTCTCTCGAGTCTAATGGCCGAGTGTAAGGGGGGTGAACAGGGCATTAGCTCACTGTCAAAGTCCTTTGGAACCATCGGGGGCTCTGACTGTATGATCTTGGAGGGGGTGTATGATATGAAATTTTAACACTACTGCAATTACTGGTTATTATTCTCCTACCAGATTTGATTATTTGTCTTCGGCAATTTCTTTGTGGCAAACACTGAATAAAACACTACTTTGAGGATATTTTCTCTCCATATGCTTTGACAGATCATGTGGTCGATGTTAGGAATACTTGTTATAGGGTTATTCCACACAAGGTTTCTAGTAGTGATCAAATCAGATTACATAGTGACTTCTCAAATAAGGAATTTTTTTGTAGCACTTAGTAGTTTCATGAAGAATGGTAAGTCATTGAGGATGGATCGCCTTCCTTGTGAGTTCGACAAGGCCATGTGGGACATGCCCAAGGATGATTTATGTTGTTTGGCAATATAAGTCCCCTCTTCTAGAACATTGTCTAAATCACTCAATCAAGGCCTTATAAAAAGTATTCCAACGAACACGATTAGGAATACCACTAGGGATGACCTATCACCTTGCTTAATGTTATATACAAAACCATGGCTAAAGCAATGGCTCAATGTCATTGCCCTTCAAATTAAAGCAGATAATACCTTGGTAGATAGTGGCTCGTGTTGAGAAATATATAGGGCTACAATTAAGATGATTTCTCTTAAACTTGATAACTACTTGTGATGTCTTTTTACTTTTCTTAATTATTAGCTTCTTCTCTTATTTTGTTGTTGTTCTTATCATCAAACAACTACCAAAACAAGAAGATCAACAATACGCAAGACCACAAGATGTAGGCTGCAAGCCAAGGCCAAAACCTCTCCACTTGAGAGGAAAACCCACAAATCTCTTCTCTTCTTATAGATTCTTCAAATGACAAATTCCAAGACCTCTATACCAAGGCCAATACCCTTCCAAGACCAAGCCAGACCTTCTTGATGATGTGCTCCTTCTATCCAGTTGCACAACTTCGACCCCCAGCAACAGAATTTCGGCCTCTACTGCAAGTCTGAAATTTTCAGCCCCTACAACAACTACTTCTTCCACACGTGTGAGCAATTCTAGGGTTTCCAAAGCTTCCTTTGACCTTCACTTGGGTTGCTTCTCCTTCTAGGGCTTGTAGATGACCTAACAGTCCTTTCTTTGACCTTTTTGCAATTTCCTCAACTTTGATCTTGCAACATCAAAACCCTAGCCTTCCTTTATTGAATTGATGCTTCTGTGATCCATATCAGGTTTACGAGAGATTTTTCGGCGTAAATCACAAGATCTATCATTTGTCGACGCGTTTCGAACCAACCAGTGTGGTTCATCGTCAGGACAAGTTGAAGAAACAAATCCAGCTTTGTATGTTAAATAGTTTGAGCAGAGCCTCCAACGACTAACTTGACCAACGGCTAACTTTGACTTGGGGACCAGAGTCATAAAATCTTTTTAATAATTTAAATGAAGTTAGTTAAATTTGGTGACCATACCCTTAAAATATATATATAAATATACAAAATAATTTAAAATGGTGTTTAGGTTAATAGTTAGTTAAAAAGGTATTATTTAATAATTAAAATTATAAGTTATATGTAATTTAAATGGGATTTAGTTATATGGAAGACCTTTCTTTTTAATATAAATATATTATATAATAATTATATGCGTATATAAATATATATAAAGCAATTTTATATAATAGTTAGTTAGAATAAATATATATTAGAACGAGAAAATAATAATAAATTAAATAAATAACTTAAAATAATAAATAAATTTAATTAAGAACGTAGCTAGTAATTAATTCATATTGTCAAACAGTGGAAAAAAATAATAAATAAATATTAATATAATATAAATAAATAAAAATAAAATAATTTTAACGAAGTTGATTAAAACGTGAGAGAGAGAGAGAGAGAGAGAGAGAGAGAAAAATAACCCAAACCTTCTTCCTTTGTCCTTCTTCCTTCTTCACTAACCTTCTCCTGCTTCTCCTTCGCTTAGATGATGAGAAGTGAGTGAGTGTACATAGGAGGTTGAGTTCCCTCCTATATATAGGCTTCCAAGGAGGACGACATGCCCTAATGAGGCCGACTTCTTAGTTGTTAGGCCGACTTGGTCTTGGAAGGTATTTTGACTCTTTTAAATACAAAAATAATGATTTTTACATGTTACAATGTGCCCAATGGGGTCTTCTTTATATGACAATGACTCTATTGACTTCTTGACACTAGGACAAACCCTAGAAGCACTCAATGGGTGCTTGACCTTTAAATAAAAAGACCTTGAGCATGAAACCCATGCTACAAAATAACAATAATAATTTTTATTTATTTTTACAATATACAAGAATCAAAAGTACATTTCATATTTATGAAGACCGAACCTAGTTACACATTTCACCACTCCCTCTTAACTAGGGAGGTATTCATAAATGGTACTTCGACATTCTCAAACTGAAGAGATCTCATAAGAAGAGTCAAATTGGTAAGCCATCTTATAAGCTATCAATTCAGCTTATTTATTTGCATCATACCAACCAGCGTTGTCACATCGCAAGGCCTTGACTAACTGCAATGATCATAGCACAATGCTGGCAAGACCAATGACTGATAGACACCATCATCATTGTCTCTCAAGGCACATACCCCACCCGGGTATGTCCTTTTAGGACAATTCCTATCTTGGAATAACACATCCTCAAGCAATTTTCTCTTCGACTACTCTTACCTATTGGATGCCCTACCTTATCCTCAAAGAATATCAAAAGCCAAATGCTTACCCAATCCTCCATTCTTTCTCCACCAAATGAAGACAAGAATGATATGTCTATCTCTCCCTCTCAACTAGGAAGGATACATCAACCAATCCAAGCTTGTCTCTCAAATACACAAGCTTCTTATTTGAAAGAGATTTTGTCAAAATGTCAGCTACCTACTCATAGGTGGAGATATATTGTAGCTACAACACTCCATCTTGCACCAACTTTCGTATGTAATGATACTTATTATTTATGTGCTTTGTCTTCCCATGGAACAATGGGTCTTCAAACAACCTTATACAGTTGGTGTTATTACAATGTATCACGGTAGGGTCTATCAGTCCTTCAAATAAGTCGGACAACAGCTTCCTCAACCAAACAGCTTCTTTTCTTACTTCACAGGGTGCAATGTATTCAGCCTCAACACTGCTCAAAGCAATTGATTCTTGCTTTCTACTCATCCAAGATATCATAGAGGATCCCAAACTAAAACATCCTCCAATAGTGCTTCTCCCATCCATCTCACTGCCTCCCCAATCAAAATTTGTATATCCAATCAAGTGGACATCATTCCTTCTATCATACTTCAGGAAGTAGTGGATTGTTCCTCGCAGATATCTCAGTATATGCTTTGCTGCTATTGACTGAGAATATTCACTGCAAAACAAATGTTTGGTCAAGTATTCACCACGTACATCAGAGAGCCAACCAATTGTATATACCTAGTTGGATCCACAGGGCTTGAATCAGAACTTCTCAGCCTCTTCAAATTTGTCACCATAGGGGTTGTCATTGGTTTGCAATCCATCATGTCAAACCTTTTCAGCATCTTAATCACATATTTTCCTTGACCTAGATATATCTCATCAGGTCCTTGCTAGACTTCCAACCCCAAATAATAGTGCATTAGCCCGAAATCCTTCATATCGAATTTTGCTGCTAGTTGCTTCTTGCATTCTTGAATACGACCTTCTGCACCTGTCATGAGAAGATCATCTACATATAGAAGAATGATTACTGGCTCATGCTTCACAACCTTGATATAGAGATTTGAATCAGCAGAACTCTTCGAAAAGCCCAATCTTTGCAAATATGTGTCCATTCTAGCATACCAAGCCCTTGGTGCTTGTTGAAGGCCATAAAGTGGCTTCTTCATCTTGCAGACATGAGTCTCTCTATCTTTTACTTCAAATCCCAAGGGCTGTTCTATATAGGCTTCATCAATAGTGCCATTCAGGAATGTTGTCTTGACATCCATTTGATGGGATGGATGTTCCATCCCATTGATGTTGCCAAAGAGACCAATGATCATATCATTGGTATACCTACTTGTAGCTGCAAATGTCTCTTCATAATCAATGTCTTCTTGTTGGGAAAAACCCCTAGCCACAAATCTTGCCTTCTATTATTAATACTTCCATCTACTGCATATTTAATCTTGTAGAGCCATTTGGAAGTTACCACAGATTTGTCTTCAAGCCTAGGAATGATTTCCCAAACTCCAATCTTTATTATTGATTGATATTCTTCATTCATAGCATCTTTCCACTCTTGATGTTTGACAACATCTTCAAAGGTGGATGGTTTTGCTTCGATTAACTTTGTCATATAATCTGCATACCCTGAATATCTTTTAGACTCTTTGCTTTCCCTAAATGTACCCTTGGCTGCTCCATGTCCCTCTGCATCTACAAGAGTAGGCTTCAACAAATTACATATTTTTCTATTCTCAGGGATGATGACTTGTTGCACAGGTTCACTGGGACCTCCTTCTTCATGATTTGAATCCTCTTCCTCCCTAAGACATTCTTCAAATATTGGAATTTATTCATCATCAAAGTCAACCGAGAGGCCCTTCGATTTCTTGAATGCAATACTTTCATCAAAGATCACTTCTCGGCTTACTTCAATTTGGTGTCCTTCCTTTATGTAAATCCTATATGCCTTAGAAGAGTTATTATAGCCAACGAATACACCCTTCATGCTTGTAGGATCCAACTTCTTTCTCTTATCCTTTGGAATGTGAATGTAGACAAGACAACCAAATATTCAGAGATGGTCTACACTTGGTTTCTTCCCAGTGAATGCTTCTTCAAGATTCATGTTGTTTAGAGATCTGTGAGGACTTTGATTTTGAATGTAGACAACATTTTTTGTTGCTTCTCCCACAGAAATTTCAACAAGTCTTGATCATGTAACATGGCTCTTACACTTTCCTCAATCGTGCGATTCTTTCATTTTTCTACTCCATTTTGCTTTGGCTTATAAGGGACTATCAGCTCCCTCTTAATTCCAGCCTCCTTATAAAAAGCTATGAGCTCCTTTGAAGTGTATTCTCCTCCATTATCAGATCTTAGTACTTTTATCCTTCTTTCTGTAAGATTTTCTACCTCTGCTTTGTATTCTGGAAATTTTTTGAATACTTCATCCTTGGACTTTGGCAAATAGATCCAAGTTTTCCTTGAGTGGTCATCAATGAACATTACATAATATAGATGACCTCCAAGAGACTTTGTAGACATAGGACCATAAACATAATGATGTAATGAGATCCAGGATTTATTTTGATCTTGAAGCACTGCTTCCAAATGGTTTCTTAACATTTTTCCCTAATGCACATTCCTTCATGATCCTCCTTGAGTTTAGGGATGTCATTCACCATTGAATTTAGAGTTGGTAAGATTTTGTAGTGAAGGTGTCCAAACCTTCAATGCCAAAGTTCACATGGACTTACTTCAATGTGAACCACTGCTTGAGAGAGAGGTGTCAGCGACCTGTAGAGTCTTCCTTCACGAATCCCAATGACTTTTGCATTGTTGATGCTAGAGTCTATATCCCATACTACAACCTTTCCATCTATGAAAGTGACTCTATCTCCCTTATCTTCTAGAAATGAAATAGAAAGTAAATTCTTTTCCAAACCTAGAACAAATAGAATGTTGTTGAGATGAATGTTTCCTCCATTCTCTAGCTCCAGCGAGGTTGATCCAATCCCTCTTACAAGATAGCTCTTCTTGTCACCAAGTTCCACTGAATAGGAATATTTTCCCCTTGATAAGGTCTTTAGTTGTTTGTGCTCACCTATCATATGTCTAGACACTCCACTGTCAATTACCCATATATTTTCATCTTCAAATGTACTTGTAAGTGTTGAGAATAATCCTAAATTTTTTTGGTCATACAATTCTTCATAGATAATAGGAGACTCCAAAATCCTTTGATGCCTTGCTTGAGGTAGCTTGCCATCATAGAGAACTACTTCAATGCCTTCTTCAACGATGTAGTGATCTTCATCACGCCCTTAGTCAACCTTAGCCTTTATACCATGTTGAGAAATCTATAGGGCTACAATTAAGACGATTTCTCTTGAACTTGATAACTGCTTGTGATGTCCTTTTACTTTTCTTAATTATTAGCTTCTTCTCTTATCTTATGTTGTTCTTATCATCAAACAGCTACCAAAACAAGAAGATCAAAAGTTCACAAGAACACAAGATGTAGGCTGCAAGCCAGGGCCAAAACCTCTCCACTTTAGAGGAAAACCCACAAATCCTTCTCTTCTTATAGATTCTTCAAATGATGAATTCCAAGACCTCTAGACCAAGACCAACTCAGACCTTCTTGATGATGTGCTCCTTATATCCAAGTCAAACCTAGTCAAACCTCTTCCAGCTACACAACTTCGACCCCCAACTACAGAATTTCGGCCTCTACTACAGGTCTGAAATTTTCAGCCCCTGCAACAGCTATTGCTTCCACACATGTGAGCAATTCTAGGGCTTCCAAAGCTTCCGTTGACCTCCGCTTGGGTTGCTTCTCCTTCTAGGGCTTGTAGATGACCTAATAGTCCTTTCTTTGACCTTCTTTCTGCAATTCCCTCAACTTGGATCTTGCAGCATCAAAACCCTAGCATTCCTTCTTCGCATGTGTGATAGAGAGAGAGAGAAATAACCCAAAACTTCGTCCTTCATCCTTTTTCCTTCTTCACTAGCCTTCTTTTGCTTCTCCTTCGCTTATAGATGATGAGAAGTGAGTGAAAGTCTGCTTGAGTTCCCTCCTATATATAGCCTTCCATGGAGGACGACATGCCCTAATGAGGCCGAATTCTTAGTTGTCAGGCCGACTTGATCTTGGAGGGTATTTTGACTCTTTTAAATACCAAAAAAAAAAAAAAATTACATGTTACAATATGCCCAATGGGGTCTTCTTTATATGACAATGACTCTATTGACTTCTTGACACTAGGACAAACCCTAGAAGCACTCAATGGGTGCTTGACCTCTAAATAAAAAGACCTTGGGCATGAAACCGATGCTACAAGATAACAATAATAATTTTTCTTTCTTTTTACAATATATAAGAATCAAAAGTACATTTCATATTTATGAAGACCGAACCTAGTTACACATTTCAACAGCCCACAGTGATAGCTTTCTAACTTGTTTCTAAACTTGTAACAAATCTAAGTAAACAAAATCCCAAGTTGCTTTGAAAAATTCGCAAGGAAATTTGTCCAATACCAATGGCTTGTCATCAACTTCATTTCCAACAATGCAACTATTACCTCATCCAAATTAAAGACTGCTCTGACAACCATACATGGGTTTTTGAAAGCTTCCCTGGGATCACGCCAATACAAGTAGCATGCCCACCTTACATTATTTCAAAATGGCCTTGTAGACAAAAATTTCTCAATATCCTCTTGCTAGGTAAGTCCTCATACCGTAGTTTCATTAGTTGAAATTTAATTCCATGGCTTATTTCCAAGAATTGAAGAAATCCTTAGTCAAATTGTCTCTTGTCTTGAGCAAGTGCAATAAGGCTCACAATTAAACCACCTTAACACCATGAATCTAGGCCACTTGTAGATGGTGTCTAAGCTTAGTCACTGTAATATGTAAACCCTCATTGAATGGATGAGTTTGAAGGAATTGACTAACCGAGTCCAATTCTTCTCTAACTGCTATCTTTTGCTTCCTCATATTTAGAGACAAGTTTTCTTACATATCCCATCAAGAAGAAAACGATGTTGGTAATTGCATTCTCCCACCATCTAATCCAATGATCCTCACCTCAATATCTAGATGTTCCAAACTTTTATAATACAATTTAGCCAGTTTTGATTCTTCAGGCAATACAGCCATAATGTTGTGGACTTTGGGCATATGGATATGCTCAACTACCCAAAAAAGGAGAAACAAATTGGCTAGGGATTGAACACTGCTAAAAGTTGGACAAGTTAAGATTCCTCACAATAAAAGGAAAATGTATTTTACTCTAAGAACATGACCTCATCGAGTTGCTTCAAGACTAGCTCAATACCCTTCCAAAAATTAGACCAAGGGAACTAGAGCTACGTTTAATCATTCTACCTAGATTTATTCCAGTCTAACAATCCAGAACGTGTTTGCAATACAAGCCATGCTTTTTTTCCTACAAAGCAAGGCATGAAGAATACACTCGTTGTCTCCCTAAGAATCTGTTGATTTGGGTAGCATCGGATGTGCCCTAGCCAAGAAAATTGGTGGAGAGGCTAAAGCACGTGAGATCTTCAAGACCCATAAATGGTTTGGGCAGTGATTCTAACAGGTTTGGGAGATATTAAAATTATTAATATTTTTGATGGAGTTCCTAAGCCTAAACTTAAGAAAAATAAAATATTAATGGGTATTAATATAAAACTGGATTAGAAGGTTCCAAAAGTCACAGATCAAGCCAAATCTAATCTTAGCCGTTGATTAGAGATTTAATCTCGACCGTAGGAGGACCAACAGGAAAAGTATAAGAAGAGGCTTGAGGGTCAGTTGGAGAACACACTGAGGGAGACCAGTTAGTTCGATTTCTAGAGCGAGGTTAGCTGAAAAATTCGAACTAGTGGTCTGGAGAGCAGCAGGACGCAGCAAGTACGGAACAAAGAGTCGAAAACAGCACTAGGGGAGCAGCGCAGAGGTTGGAGAGGCAGACGCAGAGGTTGCAGACTACGCAGTCACTCAAGGGCCTACGTGGGTGACGCAAAGAGGCCCAGTGCTGACGCAGAGAGACAGGGGCTGACGCAAAGGTCAGCCAGGGTAATGTTGAGACTGCGGGAAGGGCTGAAGAATTTTTTCTCTATTGGGTAAGCCAATTTGGCACCCAGTTGTACCGAAAAATTGTTGAATAATAAAATACTCCCTTGCTGCACCGGTTTTCCCGCATTGGGTTTTCCCGGGGACTGATTGTCCAAAATATGTGTCAATGTGTTAATTCTTGTGCATATGTTTGTTTCTGTATTATGATGTGATATCTACATCAGAAGTTATTTTAATATTTACTAAAGGATTTTCATAAATAACTTATCGGGAAATAAGTAGGTAAAATAAATCAGTTGTTGCAGTGATAGAATTTTCAAATGGTATCAGAGGAAGTAATCAGAGACAGGAAGGGAAAATCAATTATGGGTCAAGACCATGATGCAGAGACATCTACGTCAGGAGACTCGCACAGATTTTCAGAAAATTACACAAGAGAAAGTGATTTCGATTTCTCCATGTTGGCTTCTAGGCTAGAAGAAGAAGTGGCTTGTGTGACTAGCTCTGCATCATCTAAGATATGGTATATAGACAGTGGGGCCTCTTGGCATATGACGAGAATGCAGGAATGTTTCTCAGATTATCGGGAGGAGAAAATGAACTTTCAGATCACCATGGGGAACAAGGCAAAATGTACTCCAGTAGGGAGGGGTACCATAGTTTTTCAAACAGAAACGGGAGAGCACTTCCGTGCTACCAATGTGTTGCATGTACCAGGATTAGGGATAAACTTACTTTCCATGTCGCAACTTCAAGGCAAAGGCCATGATGTTTTCTTCATCAAGGAGAAAGTATACATCAAACACCTAAGCTAGAAAAAGAAAGTGCGGATCGGGATCAAAAGTAACAGGTTATACAAACTACAACTAGAATCACAATGGCACTAATAGGTAGTCAAGGAGACAAGGACTTGAACGAACTATGGCACAGAAAAATGGGACATTTGCACCATGGGGCTTTGAGAATTCTCAGGAGCACTATAACAGGAGTTCTAGATATTAGTACAGAACGAGATGATGTATGCAGAAGATGTGCTCTAGGAAAGTATACCAAGGCAGCGTTTCCTAGAAGTAAAAACAAGGCCAAGAGTGTACTGGGATTGATACACTAAGATATCTGCAGACCCATGTCCACTAAAGCTCTTAGTGGTGCCGAGTACTTCCTTACCTTCATTGATGACCACTCAATGAAAACTTGGATTTATTTTCTGAAAACCAAGGACGAGATTTTTTGTCAATTCAAAGAGTTAAAGGCTCTGGTGGAGAATCTAACTGGGAAGAAAATAAAAGTTTTGCGCTCAAATAATGGTGGAGAATATGTCAATAAGGACTTCACTGATTTTTGCGCTAAGGAGGGCATCATAAGAGAGTGGACAACTCTGTACAATCCGGAACAGAATAGAGTAGCAAAAAGAAAAAACAAGACTATTGTAGAAGCAGCTAGGGCCATGATGTATGATCAAGATATGCCAAAAATCCTGTGGGCAGAAGCATGCAACACAGCAGTCTATGTTCAGAATAGAACTCCTCATCGGGCATTGGGCAAGACTATTCCAGAGAAAGTCTTCATAGGGAAGACGTCTGAAGTCAGTCATTTCAAGATATTTGGGAGCTTAGCATATTGTCGCATACCTGAGGAAAAGAGGAAGAAGCTGGATCAAACTGCCGAGAAAGGATATCTAGTGGGATATAGCGAGAATGCTAAGGCATACAAAATCTATCTTCCAAGGAGCAGGAAGGTAGTTCGATGAGATGTGAAGTTCATGGAAGACAGGGCTTTCAGAAAATCTCGAGAAATGCCTTCCAAGGAGCAGTCAAAAGAGGAACCGTTGGTCAAACCTCTTCAACCAACGGAAGAAAAGAATTCTTCCTCGGGTCAGGAAGAATCACAAGATGAGGACGAGCTAACAGAAGCACTTGCCGGCAGAGGAAGAACGAGCAAGGAACTTCGTCAGATTCTACGAGATGCAGAGGACTTCATCGGTGCGCCAAGGAACAATAAGAGGGAGCAAAAACAACCAGATAGATATCAGGCATTAATAGCTCAAGATGGGGAGCCTGCCAGTTTTCAGGAGACAGCTCAACATCAAGTTTGGCTGGATGTGATGGTAGAGGAGTACACTTCCATAATGGTGAACGATGTCTTGGAGGTAGTGCCAAGGCCTCAAGACAGATCAGTAGTAGGTTCAAGATGGATCTACAAGATTAAATATGTTGCAGACGGTAGTGTTGAGAAATACAAAGCCAGGTTTGTGGCTAAGGGGTATGCTTAGAAGGATGGAATTGACTACGAAGAGACCTTCGCCCCGGTAGCCAGGTATACATCTATTAGAACCGTGATATCTCTTGCAGCACAGATGGGGTGGGAGATTCATTAGATGGATGTCAAAACAACATTTCTGAATGTTGTGATAGAAGAAGAGGTATACATTGAACAACCAGAGGGCTTTGAGACACACGAGAAGAAGTCTCATGTATGCAGATTGAAGAAAGCCTTATATGGGCTGAAACAGGCACCTAAAGCGTGGTATGGGCGAATCAATGGCTACTTGCAGAAAATGGGATTTGTCAAGAGTGACGCAAATCCAAATCTCTACTATCTGGTTGTAGAGAATGAGCCTCTAATCTTAGTATTATATGTGGATTATCTCTTCCTAACAGGATCATCCAAGCTCATAGGGGACTGCAAGAAGAATCTAGCCACAGAGTTCAACATGAAGGATTTGGGACGAATGCATTATTTCCTAGGGTTGGAAGTTTGGCAGCAAAAGGGGGAGATTTTCCTTGGGCAAGGGAGATATGCTATAGAAATCCTAAAGAGATTCAGGATGGAGGACTATAGACCCATGGGTACTCCAATGATAACCAACTGGAAGAAGATTGATGCATCAGAAGACAAAGATGTTGATCCCACCTTATACAGGCAGCTCATAGGGTCCCTGATGTATCTGGTCAATACCAGGCCAGACATTTGCTACACTGTCAACACCCTTAGTCAGTCCACGGTGTAGCCGAAGAGGACGCACTGGGCAGCAGCCAAACATGTTCTCAAGTATTTATAGGGAACAATCGATTATGGACTCTTGTACAACAGTGGTAAGGATATCAGATTGAGTGAGTTTACTCATGCAGATTGGGCAGGAAGTTCAGTAGATCAGAAAAGTACCTCTGGGTATTGTTTCAACATTGGATCAGGAATGACCTCCTGGTGCAGTAGGAAACAGAAATCCGTGGCTCTGAGCTCAGCTGAGGCAGAATATATGGCCGCAAGCCACAGCTTCGTGCGAGGCCATATGGCTTAGAAAACTGCTTGTGAACCTATTCAGAAGAAAGATGGAGGCGACCAAGATCATGTGTGATAATCAAAGTTGCATCAAGCTCTCTTAGAATCCAGTGTTTCACTTTGTCAGAGACTGTGTCCAACGAGGAGTTACCCAGTTGAGCAACACTCCTACAAGAGAACAGGTGGCAGACATCCTTACCAAGGCCCTCGGAAGAACCAAGTTTGATTATTTCAGGGAAAAGATGGGGATGATAAAGAATCCATTTCAGTAGCAGAAATGGGTATGATGTTGCAGCGCAGTAGCAATAGCACGATGCAACATGATCAGAGGGAGTTGCAGTGCAAATGCAGTGTTGGGAAGATGGACCAACAGCAGCACGGATGCAGAGGGAGCTATAGTACAGATGTAGCAGTGGCAGTGATAGATCCATGGGCAGCAGTACAGAATGCAACAATGCAGAGGATGTTGGGCAAGGAGGCTTAGCATCAACACAGGTACCGATGCCGTATGATCAGAGTAATGCTCAGTGTGAAGTATTAGTAGAGCACAGTCCTCGCTAAGAGGAAGTGTTGATTTGGGGTAGCATCGGATGTGCTCTAGCCATGAAAATTAGTGGAAAGGCTAAAACACATGAGATATCCAAGACCCAGAAATGGTTTGGGCAGATTCTAACCGGTTTGGGAGATATTAAAATAATTAATATATTTAATGGGGTTCCTAAGTCTAAACTTAGGAAAAATAAAATATTAACGGGTATTAATATAAAACTGGATTAAAAGGTTCCAAAAGTCATGGATCAAGCCAAATCTAATCTTAGTCGTTGATTAGAGATTTAATCTCGGTCGTTGGAGGACCAACAGGAAAAGTATAAGAAGAGGCTTGAGGGTCAGTTGGAGAACACACTAAGGGAGACCAACCAGTTCGATTTCTAGAGAGGAGTTAGCTGAGAAATTCGAACTAGTGGTCTCGAGAGAAGCAGGAGGCAACAAGTACGGAACAGAGAGTTGGGAACAGCGCAGAGGTTGGAGGGGCAGACGCAGAGGCTGTAAACTGCGCAATCACTCGAGGGCTTGCATGGGTGACGCAGAGAGGCCCAATGCTGACGCAGAGGGTCTCAGAGCTACCCAGAGGTCAACCAGGCTGATGCTAGTACTAGCGGAAGTGCTGAAGAATTTTTGCTCTGTTGGGTAAGCCAGTTTGGCACCCAGTTGTACTAAAGAATTGCTGAATAATAAAATCCTCCCTTGCTGCACCGGTTTTCCTACATTAGGTTTTTCCGGGGGCTGATTGTCCAAAATATTTGTGTCAATGTGTTAATTCTTGTGCATGTGTTTGTTTCTTTATTATGATGTGATATCTGCAGCATAATTTATTTTAATGTTTACTGAAGGATTTTCATAAATAACTTATCAAGAAATAAGTAGGTAAACTACATCAATTGTTGCAGTGATAGAATTTTCACAGAATCCAACATATCAAAATATCCACGTACGAACCATGGGCTTCTAAGAGTTCATTAGCCATCAAAGACGAAAAGGTTGCCCTTTCATCTACATGATTTATACCATACATATTAGCTAAATCCAACATGCGAGCTAGCACAAAATCCAAACCAAATGTTGGGAGGCTTTGTGCTCCAATTTGTGACAACATCAAGATGGTACACAACGAGAACCACCACACCCTCGTCAACAATAAAAAGAAACATCATTGCATTTTGCCAATAAAATTTAGAGTAGTCTTCAAAAAAAAACTAGTAATTTTGATGTCTTAGAAACAAAAAATACCTAACAACATAAATAGGCTCCTAACTCTACAAACCATAACTTTACAGCAAGAACTTGAGAACCCCATCACATTCCCAGACGTTGCTTTCATTTGGATTAAGTATGAAGGGATATCATATTACCATCACCCAATCTAAGGCATCAAAAGAATTCGAAGTGGATGGGGGGATGGAGGTCATGAGCAAAGGAATCAAACACAATGCAATTTTGGGTTTCCTCTAGTGAGGACTCCTAGGATTTCTAAAAGGGAGGTGGAGAGAGCACTCCTACCCACACCACAAGCAACCACACATTAGGATAATCACATGACCTCATGACCTAGGTCAATAACCTATTACTGCTCAATCAAGGGTAGGCTAGCTTGAGGCTTTGGGGCCATAATGGCTTTTGTGGGCTTGTGAGTTCTTACAGATGACCTAGATACAATCATCTTCAAAATCATTGTTAGCCTCAGGCATAGTAAAAACTTGAATATTCTGACATACCTAAATTTGGGATTATGTTATGCCATGCTTAACCATCAAAGAATAATCCTCAATCCTACCATATTGACGTTGGCATCTACAACAAGGCTTAGGTAGGTTGATACATACCTTATGGGTTGCCCAACCATTGTCACCTACCCTCATGAGATCTTTTCATACATCAACATTAAGATAGACACTCCTTTGGGAGAAAAGATTAATGAACCACCAAAGTTCATAACAAATGAAACTGCCCAAAGGCTTGAAAATCTGTTTGACAAACAGCTACAATTGCATCAGTATGCTAGGAAACTCTACCTATATAAGACAACAAAATTAGACGCTCTACATAGCTAATAAATCTTCAAACCAACAAGTGGAAACAACTAAATTATTTCAACAAACCAAAGGGGCACACAAGAAAATTTATTTGCATGTAAATCCTTTAAAAAATGAAAACCAAAATAAAAACCTAGGGAAGTACTTCGACGAAGGAAGCATATCATGGTTTTGCTTTAGGGTTTTGTTGCTAGTCACCATGGCAGGGCGCGGAGGAGGGAGATCAGCTCCCTCCTACAGTCAAGTGGTTGCGGACAGAACAAGGGATTTGGATCGCATCGCTTCAAGAACCAACGGAGGTGGTAACAGAGGCTAAGAATACAAAAAAATCGGAAACTATCAAACCTCATGGACAGGAAGAGAATCATGAGGAAGCTAGTAAGGAGAAGGGGACAGAAGTTAGCAGTCCGAAAGTTGCTCCTATGAGTACATCAGGGGTCTGTAAAACCAAGTCGACCACTATTCCTCGAGTCGTTTTAAGTGACCCAAGGCTGTAGGTATACAGAGACCACATGTCGGAGTATGCTATTATCTGTAAATTTATGGGGTTTTCGCCAACAGAGAAGGCTTTGCAAGCATGGAAAAGGAACCACTGGAAACCAAAGGGGGAAATTGACCTTCACCTTGGGTCCAAGGGCTTCTTCACGGTGGTGTTCACAAGCTTAGAGGATAAAGACAGAGTGTTCAAGGGAGGACCCTATTTTTACGCTTCTGCAAGCCTTTATATGAGACCATGGGTAATGAACTTTGTCCCAAAACGAGAAACTTTCACCTGAGTGTCGGTATGGATAAGACTTTAGTCCCTTCCTTTAGATTATTGGTTGTCGGAGTCTCTAGAGGCTATCGGCAACAAGCTAGGGCATTTTATAAAGATCTTAGATGCTACTGTAAGAGGCAAATACACTTCCTTCGCCCGGATATGTGTGGAAATGGACTTATCTGGGGCACTTCCAGATGCAATCATTTTAGAAGTGTATGACGAGGAATGGGTGTAGGTGGTGGACTATGAACACGTCCCCTTTAGGTGCCTTAAGTGCCATGAGCACGGGCACCTATACAGGCACTGCCCATTGAACAAGCTGGAGAGTAATACGAAAGCCACTACAGGCAAGGATCCCAAAGGTTTTACTAAGGTTGGGGGTAAAGGGAAAGGAGGCAAGCGGTACCAAAAGAAAATTAATGAAGACGGACAACCGAGCCACAATAGTTTCAAGATCTTAGAAAAAGAAGTCGAAAACAACGGGACAAACCAAGAATCAAAGAATATTCCCACTAAGAAGGAAAGTGATACTAATATGGAGGATATACCAGAAAACAGCAAGCAAAAGGATGATATGCTGAGCATTATGGAGTTGTAGTATTCCTAACCCAAAAGTGATAAAATAACAGTGGAACAGCATATAATAATGCAAACCGGAAATATAAGCAGATACACAAGAAATGTAGCGAGAAATGCTAAGCCATTTTATTATATTGAGCAATAAAATGAGTACAAGAGGTGATTAGACAGATGTCACCTCGACTTGCACAAGGCAAGTGAAGAAATACTCTCAGAATGGCAAAAATGGCCTCTTTGTGTGGATGTTGCTACTAGGAAACAAATGATGATTTGGGGCTGCTCCCTACCTCGGAAAAATATGAAACTTTGGATTCGAGCTCTACTCAAGAAACCCAGAAAAACCCAGAAAGCTTTCCTAGAATGGCCGACCCCCGAAAAACACCCTCTTGGGGTTCTACGCAATTCCTCAATGCCCTGCGCTGCCACTGAAGAAAACCCCTCTAAACTCTGTTGAAACACTACCAGAAACCCTGCCAAAAATCCTCCAATGAGACAAGAGCTGGACCCCTGCTCAATCTCCCAGCATAAATCCACATGCAAAACCCCAATCCAGCACTACAACCAAAAAGAACTGCGTCCCTCTCCAAGTGCTGCGCAGTCCTCCAAAATGTTGATGACACTGCTACTGAAATGTTGATAAAACTACTGCTGAAATTCCGATGGAAATACCTTGCCCGAGCAGGCACTCAAAGTCCCTCGGGGCTAAGGGTGAGATCTCCGAACGGAGACACTCAATGCACTAAACAGTGTTGCAGACCAGCTAAACAGCCAGCGTGCTCAGAAGTCGAAACGACTAGCTCAAAATGCACATAACTAAATGATCCAAAATGAGGGGGCTCCTCTCTATTTTATAGCCTCTGCCTCTCACAATCCCTAGGCTCACCTCCTCCTGCGTGATTCCCCTCCTGCCATGTGTTCTTCCCTCCTGCGCAGTTCCTCCATGTGTCTGCGTGGGCCCCATTTCTGCGTCCCCCTTTTGGCCCCCTTGGCTCCTCCTTAAGTCACAACGTTGTGCTACTAGGAAGTGACTTTTTATTCTTAAAGTGAGTTATGTCCCCCGTCCTCACTTTTTTTATTTATAAATAACTATAGAATGCAAAAATTGGGCAAAATGAATATTCCAATTAGCCATGGCTAATTAGGAATATTACAAAAGCTCAGTAGGGACCACGAGATGACCCCAAGTGAGGCTAGAACGGAAGACCATGAACTACAGGAGATTCTAGAGAGGGAGAATTTAGATCTAGAAAAGTTTCTGGAGCAGGGAATCACCAAAGGGGTAGACTCTCTGCCAAAAGAGAGTTTGACAGGGTTCAACAGTTCTTCCTCTAGAGATCACAAATGAAGTGTTCTGGAATCAAAAGAAACCATGATAGCCAGGAGAATACGGGAGTGAAAACGATGGAGGACACACCGATGCATTCTTCCAAGAACCCGGGTAGGAAAAGAGGAAGAAAAACACAAAATGAGCTGCTGACCGAATGTGGGAAACTTATAATTAACTCAATTAAGATGAGGGATCTTACCAGTTACTCCTTTACAAACCTTTCTTAATGAAGCTTACAACCTGGAACATTAGGGGTCTAGGAAGTAAAAGGAAACAAAAAACTCTTAGCAGTAGAATGAAAGAAGAAAATTCAGATATGGTTTTTATTCAGGAAACAAAATGTTCGATGGACAAGATCAGAGAGATACACAACAAATGGTTAATCAAGTATGAGTATCTAGAGGTTAAAGCGGATAACTCGGCGGGTGGGATTCTTACTCTATGGGATCCTCAAAAACTTGGAATCCTGGATGTTGAAGCTTCTAGGAACTATCAATCGTTGGTGATTCAACCTTTGGGTGATAAGGAGATCTACATGATCACTAACATCTACGGTCCTCAAAAACTAGAAAACAAACTTAAGCTTCTCACCTCCCTTGAGAAGCTGAGAGAGAGATATCATGATATGCCCTGGATTCTGGCTGGGGATTTCAATATGATCAGATCTCTTACAGAGAAAAAAGGCAATACCAGAAAACTAGGCAAAGATTCCATTGCCTTCCAGAACTTCATGAATAACATGGGGCTAGTGGACACCGAAACAGTAAATGGCACTTTTACTTGGAATCATAAGAGGAGAGGGGCTTCTCAAGTTGCCTCTAAACTAGATAGATTCATAATCTTAGAGGACCTCTTTCTCAAAGGCCTTGATATGTCAACTTCAATCCTTCCCTTCGGAGGCTCGGACCACTGGCTTGTCCAACTTGAAGCTACTTTCATGGGTACACCGAGGAACAAACCTTTTAGGTTTGAAAATGTCTGGCTCTCTCACCCTGACTTCACCAACAATATTGACAAATGGTGGGCGGAAGATATGCCCATTCAAGGCACTAAAATGTTCATGTTGCAACAGAGACTTAAACACATCAAATCTAGGCTTAAATATTGGAACAAAAAAGAGTTTGGTAATATTTAAAATTTTTAAAGCCAAAAGAGAAGTTGAGCAGAAACTCCAGGAGATTAATCAAATCATCATCTCAGAAGATTTTATTGAGGAACGGAAAATTCAGGCTGACTCTCTTCAGAACGAATGGGATGATTGGTGCATGCAAGAGGATATTTTCTGGAGACAGAAATCGAGGGTGCAGTGGATTAGAGAAGGTGAAAGAAACACGAAGTTTTTTCATAGATCAACCATGGATCACAGATCTCATAACAGAATTTCAAAACTTAAAGATTCTCAAGGGAAAGAGCTCATCTCTCACAAAGAAATGGAATCTGTCCTAGTTCAGCACTTCCTTAGCATAGCAGAGGAGCCTCTCGTCGACAGATCTCGGTTCATTAACAAATTCACCAAGTTCATTCCTAAGCTTGTAACCAGGGAAGACAACCACAATCTTAACAGGCCAGTGTCTGAAGAGGAGGTTAGTGAAGTTTTCAATGAGATGCAAAATGGGAAAGCTCCTGGCCCTGATGGCTTCAACGTGGACTTCTTCAAAGCTTGCTGGAAAACAGTCAAACAAGACATCCTTGATGTTGTGGAAGACTCTAGAAGATCCAAAATTGTTTTGAAAGCTCTTAATGCCTCTTTCATAGCTTTGAGTACAAAGCAAGAAAAAGCTATGACACCGGACAGATTCAGACCCATAGCCTTATGTAATGTGGTGTACAAAATTATTTCCAAAGTGATCGCTAACAGACTCAAGCCTCTTCTTCTTGCTCTCGTCTCAGAGGAGCAAACTGGATTTGTGGAAGGAAGACAGATTCTCAACAACATCATACAAGCTCACGAGTTGGTACACTCTCTTAAGAGCAATAAGCAAGCTGGTATGATCATGCAGCTTGACCTAGCAAAAGCATATGATAAGCTAAGCTGGTCTTACATCAGGGCAGTGCTAAGAGCTTATGGCTTCAACCACAGCTGGATAAGATGGGTTATGGCCCTTACATCCACGGCCAGCTTCTCCATTCTGCTTAACGGCTCTCCCTCTAGAACCTTTATGCCTTCTAGGGGTCTCAAAAAAGGGGATCTGCTCTCCCCCTTCCTCTTTGTTCTCATGATGGAAGGGCTAGGCAGAGCGATCAAAATGGTAAATTCTGAAGGAAGAATCCAGGGTCTGAAACTTACTCCCGATGGTGCTGCTTCTACTCATCAACAATTTGTTGATGACACAATGTTGCAGGGCATTCCTACGGTCAAGGAAGCCAAAGCTTTCAAAGAAATCCTGAACGACTTTGCATTGCCCGCTGGTACAAAGGTAAGCCTTGACAAATCAAAGGTGTTCTTTTTTAACACTGACATTGCTATTCAGAGGAACCTCACCAAAATTCTTGGGTTTCAAAGGGACCAGTTACCTTCCAAGTACCTTGGAATGCCTCTTACTAACAAACCTATGAACAAGGGAGTGTGGGAGCCGATAACTAATAAACTTCAGGACAAAGTCAAGAAATGGACCTGCAGGCTATACCCATTTTCGTGTTTTCAACTCTTCCTGCTCCTAAAGGAGTTATGCAACAAATCAAGAGTATTCAATGAGATTTTCTTTGAGGCAAAGGGGAAGAGAAAAAGAAGTGGGCTTTGGTAGCTTGGGACAAGCTCTGCAAACCTAAGGCCCGTGGTGGTTTGGGGCTTCATGACCCTGAAATCCTTAGCATAGTTTCAGGAGCCAAACTTTGGTGGAGGTGGCTCAAGGAATCAGCCACCCCTTGGGCCAAGCTTTGGAAGCAGAAATATGCAAATAATTGGCAGGAGAGGGATCATATCCAAATGTCAGGGCTCATCAAGGGCTCCCACATTTGGAATCTTACTTGGGAGAATAGAGCCATTGTCCAAAAACATAGTTTCTAGGAGATCCGAACTGAGAACCTTGCACGGTTTTGGGAGGATAACTGGCAGTAGGAACCAAATTTGTTTAGGGAAGAACCAACAACTCTCAAAAATGACACTGACAACAAAGGTTTACTTAGGATAAGTGACTTCTGGGATCAGGTAAGGAACAATGGTAAATGGAGAATGTAGAAGGATCTTGGTTATAGTGAAGAGAGTCCTTTGAAGGCCCAGGCGGATTCTCTTGCTCTTGACTTGGAGCAAAGGAAGATTTTGGTGTCATCCTCGTCTGACCAACTGAGATGGGGTCGAAACACCGAAGGCACCTTCAACCTCAAAGAAGCTAAGCACATGGCCCTAGGTTTCGATTATCCAAACCCTGATCAGGTATGGAATGACCTTTGGCAGAACTCGCAATGGATGAAAATCAAGTTGTTTATGTGGTTGGTTCACCAAAAGAAAATTCTCACATGGGAGAATCTTCTAAAAACGGGCTTTGTTGGCCCATCCAAATGCCATCTATGTGGCTTACAGGAGGAGATGATGGAACATTTACTAAACCTCTGCCCCTTCACCTCTACCTTGTGGGATTGGGCGGCCTCAGTTTTCAGGCAAACTGACAGGGACAAACTCAGCATCACCAACACTTTGAAGAATTGGAGGAAAGACTTCTCAGGTAATGAAATCATTAACAAGGCTTGGACTCAGGTTCCAGGCTTTATTATCTGGGATGTCTAGAAAGAACACAATGGCAAGATTTTCAAGAACAAAACAGGCTCGATCCACAACATCATTGTCCAAATTTTACGACAGCTCAAAGATACAGTAGGAGCCCTTATGTGGAATATTCCTGAGGGACCCTCCTTTGCCCCAGGATGCTCGCATACTGCTGTAGTTGGGTCTCCATTCTCTGGTCCCCCAAGGCACTGTCAAGGGTGTGAGCAAAACAACTGCTGGTAAAGATATCTGGCAGCTTCCTCCTCATGGTTTTTTGAAAATCAATATAGGCGGGGCCTTTAAGGGCAACCCAGGGATGGCCAGATTTGGCAGTGTTATAAGAGATGAGCAGGGGCGCATAAAGGATATCTTTCACAGTCATTTGGGGACTGCCATTAATAACATGGCGGAGCTCATGGCCTTAGAGCAATGCCTGGAAATCCTGATGGAGTCAAATTTACACAACACCATCATTGAAGCTGACTCTAAATTGGTCATTAATGCGGCCAAGAAAATGTGTAATGGAACGGCACCTGAAAAAGTGTCGAAACATTGGAGGCTCTCGCAGGTCTTTCAGCGTATTCATTCCCACTTGCGAACCCTGAGAACCGTCAACTTCATTCATGTGCAAAGAAAAGCCAATATGTTAGCTGATCGTCTGGCGAATGAAGGAGTGCTATGTAAGGAAAGCTCTATTCGGTACGACTGGGATTCTATACCCTCTGGTAAACTGCGTGATGATTGTCAACGACAAGCAACCAAAGACATGGCATACTTCCAGACCATGAATAATGAGCAGGAGGAAGACTAGCGGAAGTAGGAGAGAGCGGAAGTCCTTGAGCCTGGTTGAAGTGCCGTAGTAAATCCTAACCGTCGATCCCACAATCAATGCTTACGTCATAGCTAACTACGGGGGTTGAGTATTTGGTAAACAACGTGCTAGTTGAAGGGCCGCAGGCCATAGGATTTGATGGCCTTCGTTATCGAATGGATATTGGGTTTCAAAATGATCGAAGGTTAAGTCTAAGAGCGAACCCGAAGTTTTATAGACCAAGGTTTATAATCTATATCGGCTCTGTGAAGTGGGTAAGTGTCGCACAAGTTTTTGATGCGATATCATTGAGGACCATCGGATCAAATGGGTTTTGATCTACGGTGCAGGATCATCGTGCAACTCTGTTGATCGGAGAGAATATCAACCGTCCGATTGAAGGTAAGATCGACGGTGGACATTGAGCGATAAGAATTGAGCAATAAGAATTGGGGAGAGATCAACAGTCTAAACACTTAGGAATAATGACCAGGGGTCTAATTTTGTTTCTGTGTGTAAGGTTTTGGGTTTTATTGACCCTGTTGTTTGTTTAACATCAATGGGTCTGTCTTTTGTTGGTCTTTACACTTGTAAAAACATGTACCATATGTAATATTTTTTCGGTTAATTGAAGGCTTCACTCTTGCTTGACCAAAAAAAAAAACTTATGGTTAGACAATTGGTGCCCTGGCAATGGCAACCATGAGGCTCCTAGTCCTGCTTCATCCAAAACTTAATCATGGACTTAGAAGGAATGCAATCCATGATGTACACTAGTAGTTGTTGAAGAATGTAACTAGTTTCGCTCTTCATAATTGTTGTATTCATTTCAATATTTATCTTATGTAACAAACAAAAGAAGAAAAAGTTATTATTTCAAAGCATGGGTTTCATGCTTATTATTGATGGTCTTCTAGGTAAAAGCATGTTCTTCGTGCTTCTAGGGAATTTTAGGTCACAGGATTTATTGTCTTGAGTCAAAGGAGTCAACATCGTGTTTATAAGACCCATCCGAGCAAGATGTAATTTGTAAAATAATTTAATTTGACTCTAGAAGACCCCGGAACCCTCAAGAGCACAAGTCGGCCCTAAAAGAGACAAGTCAGCCTAGAGAGGGGCTCTTCGACCTCCTAGAAGGCTATATATAGAGACATCTTTGACCTCACTTGGCACTCATTAACAAAAATTCGATCTACAATAGAAGGACAAAGAAAGAAGAATGAAAGGCAAGGAAACAAGGAGAAAACCTTAGTGAAGGAAAGAAGACGAGTTTTGGACACTTTTCTCTCACACGTGCAAGTTTCTGGAGCTTTTGCAGGGGCCAAAATTTCTGCAGTGATTGCAAGTCCGAAATTCTATTGGAAGGGGGGTCGAAATTCTGTTGCAAGGGGGGTCGAAATTCTGTTGTAGAAGGTCGAAATTCTGAGACTGGTGTAGAATAAGAAGGGTTTGTCTCTAGCTAATTTGGTTTGACCTTGACTTAGCTGGAAGGTCTCTTTGGAGGGATGACTTGGTGTTGGAGGGAGGACTTGGTCTAGAGTTTGGGTCTTTGTTGTCTCATTTGAAGCAGATTTTATAAGAAGAGAAGAGATTTTTTGGGTTTTCCCTTTGGAAAAGTTTTGCCCTGGCTTGGAGCCTAATATTTGTGTTCATTGTCTTTATTGTTTTGCTCTTGATATTTGTTTGATGAAGAAAAACTAATAAAAAAGCATGAGAAAATAAATGAAGTTCACAAGCAAGTATTAAGGTTAAGGACAATCTAAAGCAAAAAGTTGTCATATTGCATTTTCCAACATGGTATTAGAGCTAAAGTGAACTAGAAAAGGCAATCGCAAGGACACAAAAAGAGGTTGATTGGCAAGGGGAACCATTTGTGGAAAGGCACAAGAAAAGAAATATAAAACCTATTGATCTAGAAGGAGGGTTTCTACACTGAAGAAGATCAAGACTACATCAAGCTCTCATCAAAGGAAGGCTTGAAAGGAAGATTACAAGAAGGTTGTCGATCTCTCTTGGAGGGAGATCTATTTGGAAGGCATCTTTGAAGGAAGCAACAAAGGATCTTAAAAGTTGTTGTTGGAGGAATCCTAGGAAACATCTTTCACGGACATTATTGAAGTTTCTTCAAAGATCTTGAAGACATCAAGGAAGTTGGAGACATCATCAAGGAAGAGAAGAATCTTGGTTATCAAGTAAGTATCATATTATTACTCTATGTTTGAATCTACGGGTCATATGGGTTCTTTCTGCAACGAGAGCAATAAACTTGTTGGAACATCAAATTTCTTAGCATGGAAGGAAAGGATTGACCTGACACTTACTGAACATGAGGTGATGGAATATGTTGCTGGGGAAATTATTGAACCTAGCAAAGCCAAGACTCAAGAACTAGCGAAGTACAAGAAAGGAGAAATAAGGGCACAAAGGATCATAGTTGAATCCATTAAGGATCCTCTTGTTCCATTTGTTGCAAATTTGAAAACTCCCAAAGCTATGTATGACAAGCTAGTGAATTTGTACTCTATGAGTACATCAGGACAAAAGATGTCATTGAGAAATAAGTTGTATAGAATGAAGAAATCAAAGGATGAGGACATGGCATCATTTTTTATGAAGATCTCTCAATTAAGAGATCACTTGCTTTAATTACCTAACCAAAATTAAATCCCTAAATTCTACCAGAATTTAACAGCTACAATTTAAACAGGAATTTATCAATTTGATTCACAGATACATACCTGGCTTCCGTGTTTGAAGTCAATCCCGAGTTGTTGTAGCACCAAATCTGCTCCCGTTACCAAAATGACCAAAAGCTCCCTGCCAAACTAGGCACAATCTCGGTAACCAACTCCAAAATACTTCAAAACTTAAGCACTCTAACCCCCGTGTGCCCAAAACTTCAAGAACAATTAAGCTCAATTTCCTTCTGTCAGTGACTCTGTTGGAAATTCCTACTGTCCTTGTAAAACTCAAAATAAAAACTCCCCCTGTTATGGCCTCCTCGGCTCCCTTATATGCTCAAATCCACCGCCTTCCAACCTCCTTGTTGTCGGCATCCTCCCTTCCACAGACTCCAGTTTCCTTTCGTTGTCACCCTCCTACCTTCTCGACCCTTCTTTTCCTTTTTGGCTAGAGGCGATTATATTCTTAATTGAAATGAAGCATTGAAATGGTTCCTTTATTGCGTTTAGGAATTAATAATATTTTATCTTATTTAATTTCTACTTTAATTAAATTGTTTTACTTATAGATTTAAACAAATTGCTTTATTTTAACATATCAATAAATTATTTTATTTGTTTTAATTGAATTAAATTATAATTTAAATCAATTTACTTTATATTTCATTACCTTTATTTTATATATATATATATATATATATATATATTTGATTTAAAGGATATATATAGGTATATAAGAGTGGTACACATATCAAGGCCCCACTCGATATATTTATTATATTTTGATGAGTTAGAAATTTATTTTGATAATCGATTCATCAACCTAAACTTAGACATTTTCCAATATTAGCCAATATGTATACTAGTGCAATACATGCGGTTCATGCATATGTAGTTATCATATGGATGCCTCATATGCATGCTAATATTCACATTCTGTTTGTAATTGTAGGTGGGCCATTACACTTGCAAGGGCTTGGAGAGACAATTTATGATTCGAAAATGACCATTTGTGTATTAAATGCATTGCCACCTGAATGGAGCAACTTTGCAACAAGCATCTACTCTAAGAAAGATTCAACTCCTTTTGATGAGTTGAGGGCACTATGCATTTTGGAAGAATCTAGGATCAAGGTAAAAGATGACACTGGATCAGATGTACAGTCTCAAGCCTTTCTAGCTAGAATCAAGAAGCTAAAGAAGGGAAAGTTTGGAAAGTCCAACAATAAATATATGCCCAAGGTTCAATGCTTCAAGTGCGATGAGTTTGGACATTTTAAGAGGGACTGTCCTAGCTTACAGAACAACAAAAGAAAGGAAAGGAACGAGACTCCTATAGCTGAGGAGAAGGGAGAACCAAAGAAGAAGTCAAAGAAGGACGATGTGAAAGATCTTTACTATTGAAGAAAGCACCATATTTTTCAGCTTTTCTATGAAAATTAGTCTTTCCTTTAGAATAGTATGCATTGTTGCTTACTCTTGATTTTGTATCGCATCATAAAGAAAAACATGTAGCATATATAGAGTTTACTTGGCTAAGTTGCTTTGTAGAAATCACCTAGTGTTTAAAGATAGAATAGATAGACCATTTTGCATATTGTTCATCCAGGCATTATCTAAAATTATGTTGGAGGTAGTCATCTTGCTAACGTGGATCATCATGGTCCTATAAGAACTATCATTTGGAATGTTCTTAGAAGAGGCATGATGCATTCCATATAGTATGGAAACAATACTGGAGGATGAAGAAATGCAATGGGTCAGGTTGCGGGCTCATTTTAGGGCATATAGCTAGATGATTGAATGAAAGCATAGAAATGCATATTGGAAGTAAACTTTGGATAGGATTCACGTGTACAAAATCTGGTAAAAGAAGTTGGTTATAAAATATGCTTAGTATATGGTTATATGATGCTTGAAAGAAGAATTTGACTTACTCAAGGATGAATAAAGGATTAAGACTATCTCTAGAATATGTAAGAATAATGATTAACATTCAGTATAGTATCCAGAAGAATAGTTCTAACTCAGTAATCAAGTTCGATCCTTGGGCACTCTGATGATTGAAGGAAGATTCGAATAAGGATGTTGATATTTGGACTAGAAGGCCATCATGATGAGGTAAGTCTATTTTAAATGGTTATCTGGTTAACATACTATTTTGCTACCTACAAATATGTTGCAGGAATATATGATGACATTTGAGGCAAGTTCAACTGTAGGGATGGAAATGTATGAAGAATGTTGAGGGAAGCTCAATATCTGGTACTTGGCAACTATGAAGTCAAGATGTACCCGTCTTGGGATTGAAAGGTAGCAGTGCAAGAAGATAACGTGAAGGTCAAAAGAGATCACTTTGATGAAGAAGCTATGATCAACTTAAAGTTTGGAAAGGCTTAATGCAATGTCTTCGTCTATGATGTCGAAGATTAGATGAGCAAAAGAGATGACCTAGATCCTGTCACAAGATCGAAGAGTGGAGATGGCTCCATGAAACCTTGAAAGAAAGCAAGCTCAATACAATGAGATGTGAAGGAAAGAGGGAGTCATGCAGCTATGGAAGAACCGGTAGTTGATACTTTTATGAAGACAAGCTAGAAAATTTGTGGGTATGACTCTCCAATTACAAAGGAAGTCAGGAATCTCCATTAGATTTGAGAGGGAGTAAAGGAGTCTCCTTAGATAGGAGCAAGGTTCTATTCTCAAGGAAGAATAGGGATATCCTCTCTGGTTGAGAGTGAGGGATGTTAGACATCACATCTGCATTCTCTTCTTCATGTGATGAAGAGAGAATGGTAGAGGATTGAATCAGCATTTGTGGTTTCCTTGAAGACAAAGAATCCAAGAAAGGAAAGGAAACAACACTCTAAGGATGGGACAGGTATCCAAGATAAGAGTGGTCAAAAATGACTGATATTCTTTGAGGACTCAGGAATGCAAATCCAAGATAAAAATAGTCCTAAAAGGACATACCTTGTGAACATTTGGATGGGGCATGTGCCTTGTAGAGATAGTGTGGTATCACACGTAAAGCCTCCCAACATAATGCTCTTGAATGAGGTAGAGCTTGCCTAGTTAGGCCTCAAAGACAATGTTGGTCATAATGAAGTTGGCTTATCAATCCAACTCTTCTTATGAGAACTCTTCAGTCTGAGAATGATGTGGTAATGTTGTACAATTATGAATACCTCCCTAGTTAAGAGGGAGTGTTGAAGAATGTAACTAGTTTCGGTCTTCATAATTGTTGTTGTACTCATTTCAATATGTATCTTATGTAACAAACAAAAGAAGAAAAGAAAAAGTTATTATTCCAAACCATGGGTTTCATGCTTATTACTGATGGTCTTCTAGGTAAAAGCATGTTCTTCGTGCTTCTAAGGTTTGTTAGGTAATAGGATTTATTGTCATGAGTCAACATTATGTTTATAAGACCCATCCGAGCAAGATATAATTTGTAAAATAGTTTATTTTGAGTCTAGAAGGTCCTGGAACCCTCAAGAGCACAAGTCGGCCCTAAAAGAACAAGTCATCCTAGAGAAGGGTTATTCGACCTCTTAGAACAGCTATATATAAAGACATCTTCAACCTCATTTGACACTCATCAACAACAGGTTTGATCTGCAATAGAAGGACAAGGAAAGAAGAACGAATGGCAAGGAAACAAGGAGAACACCCTAGCGAAGGAAAGAAGACGAGTTTTGGACACTTTTCTCTCACACTTGCGAGTTTTTGGAGTTGTTGCAGGGGCCAAAATTTTTGTAGTGACTGCACGTCTGAAATTCTATTGTAGGGGGGGCCGAAATTCTGAGATGGGTGCAGAATAAGAAGGGTTTGTCTTTGGTTAAGTTGGTGTTGGAGGGAGGACTTGGTCTAGGGCTTGGGTCTTTGTTGTCTCATTTGAAGCAGATTCTATAAGAAGAGAAGAGATTTTATGGGTTTTCCCCTTGGAGGGGTTTTGCCTTGGCTTGGAGCCTAATATCTGTGTCCATTGTCTTTATTGTTTTGCTCTTGATATTTGTTTGATGAAAAAAATCTAATAAAAAAACACAAGAAAATAAATAAAGTTCACAAGCAAGTATTAAGGTTAAGGAAAATCTAAAGTAATAAGCTGCCATATTGCATTTTCCAACAGTAGAGTTAACAAGGCTTCCAATGTCATGGCAGACATTGTAAAGACACACTTTCTTGGTCTCTTCAAGGAAGCCATTATTCTATTGTCTGCCAAATGCAGACTTAGAATCAAACGATAGGTTATAAGGCTCTAAGGTAGCAGTTGTGGGCTCTCAGAGGCCCTGTGGCAAGAAGATAAGCCATAAAAGCCAGTAATGGCTAGCACAAAGCGGTAACTCTAAAAGAACACCTAGTAACTGCAGGGAGAGGATGCCAACACAATGGCGAGGAATGCACCATACACCAAAAAACCCTCAACTACCAATTCTTAAATTCTTAAAAGAAAGATTAAGTCTGTTTGTGATTCTGTCCCGACATTGTTCCTGCGGAATTTGAAGACTGAAACGCTAGGGAAACTTGCAGTGAAGATGCACCGAAGCAGTAAGTTCATGTCAGTCAGGTTGAACAGCTTCAATATTCTAAATGTAATATTTGTAAAGTGAAAGGGGCATTGCCTTTAAATTTAGTTATAAAGTGAAAGAAGCAATCTTCCCTCGGCTGTTCAACCTGAACGACATCAACCTGCTGTTTCGATGCATATTCGTTGCAACTTCCCCAATGTTTTAACATTTATGTTTTAAACTCCGAGACAACAGCCTTGTGACAAAATCACAAACAAATTGAATCTCTCCTTAGGGATTTCAGAATCTGTAAGAGCTCAGATACCATGGTGGTTTTTCAGAGAATATTATCAAAATTTAGTTAATTGTTCTTGCATAATAATATATTTTTATAATTCAGAATTGTCCCGACATCGGAGAGTCGTAGATAACAATTATCCGCCAGCCAAAAATAGGCCAACCCCAAAAGCAGTTGCCCCCTCTATAATCATCATCCACTTCTAAGCATGACCCCAACTCTCGACTTAGCAGAGCAGAGCACACAGCTGAAAACGGACATTATATCTTCAAGGGGTAGGGACCATGTTTTGTGGAGACTATGCTCATATGGAGAAATTCTCTCTGTTTCTCTCTTTGATGAAGAGTTTCAAAGAAATGAAGCTATGGAGCATGCTTCCCAACTGTTACTGTCCTTTCCCTGCACTTAATAGGTGTCCTTTCCAAGTTAGTTGCTCTGTTGGTCATTACCGGCCTACCTCCCCACCACTGGGCACCTGAGAGGCCATAATGGCTATCTCAGAGCCTGATAATGGATCCTTTGATCCTAATTCCCCTCCGCGTATTCCTAGTAATGGTGTCTGTTGACCAGAAGAATGATGGCTCCTAAAATATACCATGAGGCAATGATACTGATTCTAATGAAATTCCTGCTGATATTTATGTTTCTAAATATAAAAATTTTGTGTCATGAATACAAGCAGCACGCACAGCCAAGGGTACTTCGTGGGCTAAATTCCTTCTAAGGCCATGTTTCGCTCATTACCAGAGCACCATAAAATGCAAAAAATTATAAACCAGTAATATCATACAAACAGAACCGTTCGGAGATCTGAAAAAAATGCAATCAACGAGCAGAAAGAAATGACAAAAACACGGAACTGGAAAGCTCAATGGATGAGCAGAGAAAGGGAAAAGAACGGAATACACAGTAGGCAGAAAACTGTAAATTGCAAACCGAGCAGAAGAATTAAGCAATGGTTAGGAATTACCTGATGAACACTGCGACAGAAAAATGGCGCGATTGATAAATATTTACCAGTGGGTACCATTCATACGATTTACAACTTATAACCATGTACATCTCCAGACCAAACACCCCGTTTCTTTCCTTTTATCATTTTTTTATTAATATTTTTCAAAAAAAAAAATAGCTTCATTCACATCGGATGTCTTTCGGCATGATGTTATTAATTAACTATTCGTGAACTCCTTATTTCCCGGAAAAAAAAATAAAATAAATATATATTATATATATATATATATATATATATATATATATATATATTATTAATTGAATTTTTCTTAAATAAATTAATTAAATTGATTAAATGCATAAGTAATCATGAAACATCATTCTGATTACACAGGAAATCTTGGAAATTCAATTTTAATATTTATAAATAATATAAAATAATTAAAAAAAATTATCAATATATAAATTATTTAAATTTTTAAAAAAATATTAAGTTAAGAATACGATAACATTATCATCGAAACAAGTTTTGAATTATTTTTAAAAATATAATAATTAATAATACCATAACATTATTATCTAAATTAAGTTTCGAATTATATTACAACGACATTAATGCAACACAGACTATACACACTTCATATATTTTAATAATTAATGAATGATATTGGGATACATTAATGCAACACATGTACTTCAATACACACACTTCGTATATTTTAATATTCATTGAATAATAATGAAACATTTTTTTGTAAACTGAATAATAATGAAACATTATAATAGGAATACAATAGACTTCATATATTTTAATATTCATTGAATGATAATGAAGCATGGAATACAATAGATGTGGTTTATATTTTGGGGCTATACATGGTTAAGTTTGAACTAATTTGGTGTAAGAATAACTTTATTCACAAAAGTCTCAATTCAATTTCATGTAGTTTCCTAAAATAATGATAACATATGCTATGATAATTTTTTCATATTTAATTTTAATTGGATAACATATGCTATGCTATAATTTTTCATATTTAATTTTAGTTTTTATAATTTTAATTTTTTAGGAGGTCATGAATGTTAAAAGAAGTTAAGTATTTAGGTTTATGTAAGATGTAGTGTGATAAATGATTTTAATATTAATATTTAATAAAGTCAGTTAAAAAAATTATCATAAATAATTATTAAATAGGTATTTTTTACAATATAAATAATATGTAATTGATATGTTTCAGTAATTTATAAATAATTCAATTTAATTAGTTTAGATAGTGAGTTTTAGTTGTTAAGTCTTACTAGCACAATCAGTTGAGGATTGGCCTCGTTAGCATGGTGACTCAGGATCAAACTTCACGGTGGGTGGTTGTGCCCTATGCTAGCCCAGGCCGAGTGTGATCCCCTGGTGACTTTAACAGATTAGATGCCCCTGAGTCACAACTCCACAAGCCACAGGTCAAGCTTGGAGTATCACAGACAACTTAACAAACAAAAAAACAAAAATTAGTGAGTTTTTGTTAATTATACAATCAGACTTCTTGATTTGAGCTTGTACATCAAAACATAGATAGCATCAACCAATAATGGTTGCCCTTAAACATAATTGAGGAAGCGCGACAACAATCCATAAAGTAATACAACTATCAAATATAAGCACCAACAACATCTTCAGTCAAAACTTGATCAACGAATACCTTTGGTTGAACCATGGTCAACTATTCCAAAGGATTAATAGCAAGAAAAAGGATAATTGTATTGTTGTGTAGTCGATTATATGTGATTGTAAGAAGATAACAAACACTTGTTCAAATATCGTCGCTACCATTCATTAGTGCAACCACAATCTGTAACACTCATTCCCACCCCCTTGAAGTATCTCGGGTTGCGGGAGGAGTTATTTATTGAATTAACCCGACCTCCATAGACTATTATGAATACAGGGTTATAAAAATCCTCCTTTGTCAAAGTTTACAAAATTAAATAATGATACCACCATCACATTCTGCTCATTGAGAGCTTTTCGACGATATACATTTTTTTGAGACATGTTTTCAGCGATAATCACATCAAAATTCATTTGTCGACATGTTTTCGAACCAACAAGTGTGGTTCATCGTCATGATATGGATTACAGAAGCCTTAATTCAATAATATACATTTCATCTCAATTTAACTCATGAATTGAAAATTATACTCCCTTAAAATTTAACCAAACATATTAAGTCATGTCAGCAATGAGTTGCCACATAGCACAATCACATTAGCTTAAACGTAGGCCCTACCTGGTACTTTCCCCTCTTGCCTTGCAATGCTTCCCCATTCCAGGCCTCAAATACCAGAGTGCTTTTCACACCAGTGGATTCTAGTTTCGGACCCCCCTCCACTATTAACCCACAACATACGAATGGGGGATCCAAGGTAAACTTAGGGTGTTGATCGGTCCTTATTACAACAGTGGTACCACAGTGTGGTATCCTATTTAAACGTGGGACCCTCAGTAGGAATTCCTAGGATTAGGGCACACAAGCAGTGGGCAATAGGAAATGGTAAGGTTCCGATAAGTTTCTCCCTTTAGGGAAATCTTATTACGCATATAACATATTTTCAACACTTATGAAAAATAAAAATATAGCTATAAATCTTCCTTTATATTCTTCAATTACAATGCTAAAGGGTTCCAATAAGTTTCTCCCTTTAGGGAAATCTTATTATGCATATAACATATTTTCAAACACCTATGAAAAATAAAAATATAGTTATAAATTTGCCTTTATATTCTTCAATTATAATGTTAAATCACTTAACTGGTAACTGGATGAACTTTGGCAACTGAAACTGGCTCAGGTCACACCATACGAGCTGCGTTGGATCCTCGATCTCTACCACACGAAGAAGAACTGAATTGGTTGGGTTTACCACACGAACAGTTGAATTGGGAGAGACAGGGCGGTGGTTAGCGATTGGATGGACTGACTGCCCCCATTCTGAACAAGGAACACCAACTAGATCAATGTCGATCAATGCCTATCTGTCTATCTATAGAAGAGAATAAATCAATATTATTGCAAGTGCCCATTATTATTTCTTTATTTCATGACAAGTCATCATGAAGAGGGACCCACCTCCAAATTTGGGTCATACTACCGAGATCATCACCACCACAACATCCACACTTAAGCAAAGAAAAGGAAGCAGTGTGTGGTGTCAAAGCTTCACATGGCCACTGCCACATAAAATTGACATGGGACCCATTAGGTCCCTTCCCTTAGCGTTATGCATTAAGTTTACATTGTAGTTGGCTCCAATGGAAATTATGGTGCATTTGGTCTACTAGTGGTATGATTCTCGCTTTGGGTGTGAGAGGTCCCGAGTTCAATTTTTAGAATTCCCCGATTTGGTATTGATTATGGTTCACCTATTGGGAATAAGCATTACTTGTACTTCTGTACTGGGAAGAAGGATAAACTGGTACTAAATTGTGTTTACTACTTTTTCGTCTATTTGGGGTCGATCAAGTGGTGATGGTCGTGGAATGAAGTATCACTGAACCAGAGATTTTGGGTTCGAATCTATATGCGTAACTCGAGCACCGCTAAATGCCTAGATTGTCGAATGCATCCGTGAGTTAGACTATAAATTTGTCTTTTGGCACAAATGGATGTAATTAACTCTTTGGAGGAGGAAAAAGCTATCCTACTCACATACAAAGTCCATTGAAAAGGGTCATCTCATTCTAAATGAGATTCAAATTTCTACGAAAACATCAAAACTGGAGTAAAAGATTAAAAAATAAATAAATAAATAAATAAATAAAAATAAATAAATAAATAAAAAAAAAAAAAAGAAGCCTCCAAACCCTGACTTCACCAGAAACCACAGATCATGCTTACTCTTTGAAGCTCAAAATAACACGACAATATACATGTGTGCATAACTAGAGAACCCTCACATCGCTCTTTGAAATAAGAAGGTACCAAGTCTATATGAGTATTTATATAACACATAGCATAAATATTATCCTCTTCCTCTATGAAATAGCCTACAATCTCAAATAGGGTTGTGAGCCATCTAATTCAGGGATATATCAGATAAGTGGAAACGCTTGTACTAATAGGTTCACAAAGAGACCTCAAAGAATCAAACATAATCATATAATAACCATTATCTCATGAAATTATTAACAGTGATGTAATACTAGAGGCCTATCATATCCATGAAGATATATAACACATTATTAAAATGAAATGAATTCAATAACTTTACATGAGTAATGATGAGCCATAAGTGTGCCATTAACATATCAAACAATTTCATCACTCATCATTCATTCATGCATAAATCATTATACTTATCTGAGTAACTTGAAATGGTTGGCAATTGAAGGAGGCACTTTAATGCTCCGCCTAACCATAGGCCAACTACATCAAAATCTTTCTTGTAGCCTACCACCCCCAGGCCAGATCTAAATTCTAAGGGGAATGCTTACCCACTCAAGGCTTAGCTAGGGTGTTGCTCAGTTCTAGTGGTTTGAATCTACAATTTGGGCAGTTTATCAACTATATTTTCAAGGAAAGCACCGCAAGAACCTGTAGCCCATTGTCCAGGTGGTTTATCATCTTACTTAGCAAGCGCTAAGTGGTTTATCAACTTCCTCGGCAAGCACTTAGTGGTTTATCATCTCTTTTCAGCAAGCACCACAGTGATTAAGCTACCTTTTCCTAGTGGTTTATTAGCCTTACAACAAGCACCCAAGTGGCTTATCGACTCTTACAACAAGCACTCATAGTTCAATCCTCCACTGAACCTCCCACTAGCCATGCAGGCTTGGACACCATAGTCCAACGACCTCAACACACCAATACATGGGAACAACCTCAAATTTCTGAGTAAAAATATTTGTTGCATCTCTTGCTTTCTTCTGTGCTCATGCTCAACATTTTCAAATTCTATCTCTATTGCCTTTCCTTGTGTCCCCCATTCATTTTCCTAAACCTCTTGTTTTTCCTTGAGGCCCCTTGTCTCATACAAGAATGCCTAATTTACATTCACTCACGTCATGGAAACAAGAAAACGTGGGCATTTCCCATGCCTAAACACTCTTTGCTAGTTTTTGGGTGGTGGTGTGATTTGATACACCAGCAAATACCATTCTCCCACTTCTTTGCTCTCCCTCAAACTTAGATCCGCGTGTCCCTCTCTTCAAGCCAACCGATTAAAAATTCATATTTAATTTATTTTATGATTACACATCATGTCTCAACTATCCATTACCTTCATGTTGGCATTACACGGTCACAAATTTAATATAACAAAATCAAGAGTACGCGAGGGATATTACAAAATCAAACTTAGTGATAAACCAAAGTTTCATCTCTCGTGTTTCCTCTACAAAGACTTGTTTTTCCACCATTCCAAGAATGTTGATTCTAGACTCGTTCCTTTAATCATTATGATGAGAATATTGATATGGTGAACAATTCAATTTCCTCCTCGACTATGTTAGTGTCAGTCTTTACAGCCTTCCTCCAGTGATCAAATATACTCTTACAAAGTTATTTTGAAGTGTCAAGGTCAAATTTTGTCATTTCAGTGAGTTTTCAAGCAAAATTTGGTCACTAGGCATTAGGTCTAGGGTTTGCTTTCACTCCTTCTAAAGTTGTCCAAATGGCGGTCTATGTCATCATTTAGCTGAGTCTATCATCATTTATAAGGTTTTCATTATCATGTCAATGTCTAATGGGTCATTTGATACCTTGATCATGCTTCAGTTGTGCCCAGGCAAGGTCATTTCCCTCTCTTAGGGTTTTGAAGGCAGTTTCTCTTGGGCGGACAAATCATCGG